>PVIH01009492.1:0-81994 GCA_004025045.1 Sigmodon hispidus | reverse complement strand
TTGGTTTGTGTGTCTCCTGTCACCTCTCTGGTCAGGGTTCGAATTCACCCCTCAGAGACCCCTGCAGTTGGTTTGCTCAGTTCACTCAGTTCGGGGTCGCAGTAGGGATCCTTGCAGATACCCTCAACAGCAGCAGGAGCTGTGGGTGTGGCCAGGTGCAGAGTTCAGCTGCCCCCTGCTCCAGAGTGTGCTGGGACGCTGCCAGTCATCTGACTTTCATACACACATCATTGTGGTGTGACCCACCTCCTAAAATAATAAATATATTTTCAAAGTTTCATTGCAATCCCAATGATTTAGGAAGGAAGCACATGGAAACATCTTCCAGCTGCAAAAATCATACCTGTGTATATTTATAACCTCTAGTAAAAAATATAGTTTAATAGTTTAAAAAATTCTCTTTAATTCTGAAGTATAGTAGATTCCATTAGCACCAAAAGATAAACTAACACATGCACCAGGAATGCGTGTCATCGGTATAGTAGATGTTACAAATTCTGATCCACTTGTGCTCTGACAGCAGTTTTTGCAACTGCCACGAGGTTCTCTCTACATGTTGGCTCAGAAATATTGACAATAGTGTAGGTGTGACTGGTTTTCATTCTACTGACCACAGTGTCTGCCCTTCAGCTAGTTAAAAGAACTTCTCCCACCATGCACTTGTCTTACTATCTTATGTTAGTTTCATGATGTGTTTGTTGGGTTGATTTTTTTTTCAAGCTTTGGTTTTGTTTTGTATTTTTTAAATAGAGAAAAACGTAATAGTTTTCTAGCTCTGAGGTCTCCCACTCAGTGAAACACAGAGAAGAAAACTAAGAAAGAAATTAAGCTGCATTCTCAGTCACATCCAGGAACTCCCTGACAACTGGCATGGGGTAGCTTCTTCATCTTCATTCATATCCTCTCAAATACTGAAATGTAATAGAGGACTAGCATCACACTGTATAAAATCTATTGAAGACAAAAGAGGCACACCTGTTTTACCAGCATCTTAAAATATCTTATTCTTTTGACAACTGGTAAGAAATTGAAGTGACCTTTGTTACTTTTTAACACAAACTTCACAAATGGAAGGGGCATAGGAAAAATAAATTATAAACTTCTCTTGGCTAAAGTTTTAAAATCAAACAAGCTCAGATCTTAATTTCAGATCCAGCATATAAGGTCTGAGATTGATAGGTAAATCAGTATTTGTGACTTTCAGTTTGTTTAGCTCAATGGTTCTCAACCTTCCTAACACTGACTCCCTTTAGTACAGTTCTTCATGTTTTTGTGACCCTTCCAACCATAAAATTATTTCATTGCTACTTCATAACTGTAATTTTTCTACTGTTATAAATTCTAATGCAAATATCAGTGTTTTCCTATGATCTCTGGCAATCTCTGTGAAACCCCAAGAGTCTTGACCCACAGGGTGAAAACTCCTGACATAGTACAGCATTAACACAGAGATGCTTTTACCTTCCTCTTGGGACTGAAGAGTTTAGTAGGTTAGTATGCTCATGCATTCAGTGCTTCAATATTTTTCAGATCTTGAAGGCGAGAATTTTGTAAATCCTGATATAATATGAATAATGAAATTTATTTTGAACTATAAAAATGGAATGAATATACCCATACATAACAAAAGATATCTGGAAGAGCAGTATTAAACTTTACCAAACAAAGCCTTATTGTTTTCAAGTATAGATACACACAAGTAGATAGTTTCTTCTATACAAATACAAAAAAGGGAGTTACAGGTCTTTGTCTTTGAAAATTCACTACTAGGAGAATATCATATTCATTCCAGGGTGAAGTGTTGTGTTTTTTTTTTTTTCGGGGCTCTCTGAAATACATGATGGTGCATGATTTCAGTGTCATTCTGGGAATGTTAATATACTGTGAATTATAGAGGAAAGAATCAGACAGCAGTAGGGCACTGTTTGGCTGGCTCAAATCCAGTGGCACATCTGGATTCACCAAACCAGCATCATATAAACTGTATTTTAAACAACTCTATAACCCATTTTCAGGTTTCCATGGAACATCTGGCTACCAAGTTTAAAAGCCATTATCCTATACAAAACAAAAATTTTGACCAAAAAGGTAGCAATTGGGAGAGAAAGGAACATTTCAGTAGAGGATTCAAGACAGTACAGGGGATTTTTTTCCCACCACTGATTCATACAAGCAGCTTTGAAAAGTCTTTAAGTATTATGGCTGATTTTTCAGTAACATCCTGAGAACTGATAATCATTTTACAGGATACAAGGCTACATCTGCAACAGTGCAGCAATGACAACTTATTACTTCTACTAAAATCATCCATGGATACCTTCTTTCTTCTTGGTCCACAGCTTCTGAAGCAAATAATTTATAAAGTTTTCCTAGCCAGAAATAAACAATCTATAGTTTCACCTGTAAGGCACAGCAGCTGGCTATAATAAGGGATGGTTGCGGAGACAATATTTTTGTCTAGTTTTGTGTTTCTTCAAGGCCTTCTTCAGTATAGGTCATTTAGGATTGGCAAAGATTCTTTTTTAAAAGTAGATGGCTACTTTAGTGAAATAGCCTCCAATGAGTGAAATACTCTCCAATAAGAGTATTCATCAGGGTAGGAGCTAGAAGCTCGGTGCTCTCACAAAGACCAGGCAGGAAAAGAGGTACTGGTGTCCCCAAGACAAATGGTTTTTGTTTCCAATATAACTGATACTTGTCCTCAGTGATTTAGGAGACCAGGAAGACTAGGAGAGACAACACTGAAGTGAAACTATTATTACAACAGTAGTCATGATCATGTATGTGGCTCTAGGGCATGCAGCTCATATGCCTTAAGTCTCATCTGATGAGAAACTCTAGTATACCAAAAGCCCATCTATTTAGGTCAAGATTAACAGATATTTGTATTACCCAATGCCATTACCTTATGCCTTCTGACACCCTGCTTGACATATAATCCTTTGGTTATGTTTCAGCACTAGCTATGCCAACACAAGTATTCTAAACTGTGTGTTGATGAAAACATTCATTATAAATGAATAAGAAGGATTTCTGGTTTTAAATATCATGTGGCTAGTATGATTCCACTGAGGTAGATGCATTCAGCGTGTTGGTGTCATTGTTAGAATTCTCTAAGGCAAGTTCCAAGGTGGTGGACTGGGGTGGGGGCTCATCTCAATTCTAGTAAATAAATCATGTTCTAAAATTTGTAGTCAGAAGTTTCTCTGTCCTGCCTGTCCTGTCCTGCAGCCATTTAGTCCCAAGTAATCACACAAAAGCTTATCGTAATTATAAACTGTTAGGCCTATGGCTCAGGCTTATTACTTGCTAACTCTTATTCTTAAGCTAACCTATTATTCTTATCCATGTTTAGCCATGTGGGTTGTACATTTTCTCAGAGTAGGATTCTCATATACCTCCCACTGCATTTGACTGGTATCTGCTACTCTGCTCTTCTGATTCCCAAAATTCTCTTAGTCTGATTGTTCTGCCTCTGCTTTCTGTTTAGCTTCTGGCCAATCAACATTTTACTAAACAAATACAAGTGACAAATATATATAGTGTAAAAGAGCATAGTATCACAGCAAAGAATGGGTTTCTTTGCATTGCCACTTTTTGAAATACATTCAATGACAAATGCCTAGTGAAACTGGTTTGGATATTAAATATCCTATAAAGCACTGACCATGATGCTATGGGGAGGGAGAGGCCTGGTGCCTAAGAAAAAGTCCCCTGCAGGTGATACTGGGATCCTCTCCTTCTCTCCCTCCTTTGCTCCCTCCCTCCCTCCTTCCTTCTCACTTTCATCCCTCTTTCTCTGCTTTCTGGCTACCATAAGGCAGATATTTTTGTTCATCCACACATTTTTCATTATGATGGTAGGCTCTGCCATAGGCAAAGAAGCCAAATGACCAAAAACTGGTATCTCTGAAGCCATAAACAACCACAAATCTTTTAATGTTGATATTTCTTGGGTATGTCATCAAAGTGATGAACAGCTGACTACTACAAACACCAGTTAATCATATATCTAAAACAGTCTGCTTTCTTGGTTTGAAAAGTAGATACCTCACTGCATACTGAGAATTTTCACTAAGAGTTATTCTAGACTCTCTCTTTCCCCTCAAATCTTCAAGTTACCCATAATAACCAGCCAGTCATCTAATATAGGTTTCATTTAATATTTCTGGATTCTACCAGTTTTCCACTATTCTAACTTCTTATGCATAGTTTGAGTCTTTACCATTTGATTTTGATGATTTCTCTAAAGGATGACACTTTAGCTTTAAATTCAGTTCAATCAGCCTTCTGCACTGTCCCAATAACATTCTAGCAAGTCAGATCAAGTATGATGGAAGACTAAATACATTTACTTGCTTATTCTCTGTGCCTTGTGATCAGGATAAGAAAAGCTCAGTGTTGTAAATGTTGTAAACAAAATAGAAAAATGTTATGTCATTTATGTTGTACAATATAAAAATATTAAATATTGTAGACTGATATAACATAAATATTGAGGCTAAAATAATGTAAAAATATTTAATTTGCTCTAAAATTAAAAAAAATACTTTATCTGAAAATCAGAAAAAAAGAATAAGTCAGATGAGCATATTATGCCTGTCAATAATTCTTCTATGTAGCTCAACTAATACTTGCAGTTAATAGTTGTCATCAGTAGACTCTGAAAGAAACCAGATAAAGTAGTACCAAAAAAATTCAAAGATTTAAAGTAGTCACTACAAGCTCAAGGAATTATTACAAATATAGACAATCTGAAGGAAAGCTTGCTATGGGGTGGGGGGGGGCACACAGATACTGGCACAGAGAACCCATACTTAAGGCCTCACAAGATTTATAAATGTACAATTGAGCTAATAAGATCCATAAAATACTTGAAAACACTCCTAAAGGAGCTACACGATTCTAAAAAGACAAAAAAAAATATGAAAAAAAATGATTTTAAAAAATACTATCTCTAGCCTATCAAGCAAATATTTGATAGGAAGTATGAATCAAGCAGACTTTATACCTGGGGTCTCTGGGTTACAGAAATTCAGGGGCTCAAGGGCCAAGGCCTGGAACATGTTTGCCTATGGATGTCTTCAGCTCATTCTGCTGCACAGACAGGTTTGGAAACATAGTCTTTGATGGAAAGGGTGCACCCCACCATACTCCATGACTTACTTGTTCAACACACTACTAAAAAATGTTTCCTGAGCAGGTGTCCATGGCAGATGCTCTGCATGGCGCTAGTAAGGAATCATTAAGTGTCTCTAGCCCTCATGAATTTACAAAGCACTTCCACATTCAATTCCAAATGTAGGTCAATATAGCTGCTGAATGTATCATCTCAAGCCCGCAAATAAGAATCATTAGATATGTATTTTTATAATGGTAAATTGTGCCATTTTTAGCCAGTTTCTTTTTTACTATAGATTATGGGAATGTGTTATAATTTCCTCTTGTGGAGATAGTATTTAAGGTAAAACCAATTAAACCAGAAACTGGACTATTGGTTTATCAGAAAACTGGAAATCAATCTCCCCAAGGATCCAGCAATACCACTTTTAGGCATATACCCTAAAGATGCACATTCACACCCTAAAAGCATTAGCTCAACTATGTTCATAGCAGCATTATTTGTAATAGCAAGAACCTGGAAACAACCTAGATGCCCCTCAACTAAAGAATGGATTAATAAACTGTGGTACATCTATACAATGGAGAACTACTCAGCAGTAAGAAAAAAATGATATTCTAAAATTTGCAGGCAAATGGATGGATATGGAGAATATCCTCCGGAGTGAGGTATCACAATCCCAGAAAGAGATGCAAGGGATGTACTCACTCATTAGTGAACATTAAAGAGAGAGAGAGAGACAGAGACAGAGACAGAGACAGACAGAGACAGAGACAGACAGAGACAGAGAGAGATCGAGAGACAGAGAGAGATCATTGTATACAAGAGCTCAAGGCTAGAACATAGCTAAATGACACAATGCCTCACTTCTGCATTGATGGCTTCTGGTAGGGGTGTGGGTGAAGAAAGACTTGTTTTCTTTAAGGGTCTGGACACAGGGAGTTTAATTATGTTCCAGTAAGTAAATGAGCAGCATGAATGGGTGTTTTTTGTAAATGGGGAGATTATAAGAGTGGGTATGAATCTGAGAGGTCTGATAATTGAGTTTGATGGGGTACATGATGTAAAATAATAAGTCTATAAATAAAAAAAGAAAAATGTGTATGTACATGCTTGCCTTAGGTTCATAACATAACACTCATACATTCAGTTACTTAAGTACAAAGTAACTAAAACCCATCTACCTAGTAGAATATTACACTAAAATTTTTTAAAATCATGGCCATGCATACAGGACAGGCTCAAAGCAAAAATAAGCCTCATAAGCAAGTGGGCCCGCATGTCCACCATCACCTAATTCCAGACTCAGAAGGCTGAGACTGGTTTCCGGAGTGAGCTGGCTAATGAGACTAGCCATGTCAATGAGCTCTGGATTTAATGAGCCCTACCTTATTAAATAAGAGGCAACCAGGTGCACACCCACCCTTGTTCCTATGCACCCTCACATGCTACACATGCTACACATGCACACCACTTACAATGAAAATGGAAAAACAAAGACTCACATACATACTGACTTGGAACACTGAGAATGAAATAAAGCAGAGTGAAAATGAGGCTGCTACAGAACAGAAAATAAGCTTCTGAATGTACAGTTGCACTTGCGTCTTTGTGTGCTGTTTGGTTTTTGTTTCTTTGAAATAGGATTTCTATGTAGCCCTGGCTTTCTTAGAACTCACTCTAATAGACCAGGCTAGCTTTGAACTCATGGAGATCCACCTGCTGCTGCTTCCTGAGTGCTAGGATTAAAGGTGTATAACACCATGCCTAGCATACTTAGACCCAGAAAAATGTCTAGAAAAAGGTTTTCTCCTACGTTCATAACATTATTTGAATTCAAACTAAGAAAACAAACCAGAAAATCTTCCTCCTGTTTTTACTGTCACTAAGCTAGAATGCTCCCATAAACATCTGTGCTTTCAGACCTACTATCTCCCCAACCTGAAAGCTGTAAAAACACACTTAACTGGGATCCAGTGATTAGACAGACATTCTGTCTTTGATTCCAGTTTATTGTGCGTGTGGTGGGGGGTACCTGGAAGACTATCACTAGAGAGAGCATTTTCCTCTATGCAGGCCAGCCTCTCCCCGGCCACAGCCTGGACAGAAGAGCAGCAGCCACATGCCAGCTTACCCTTACTTTTATAAGCACACATGAGTGGTGTGTACAGTGTAAACACAGACCACTGCCCACTATAGACAGTAGCCTTGGACACATGAGGGAGGAGTCTCATCATGGGTTATCAATGTGAAAAAGTTGGCTCTCCATTTTCTAAATATATACTTTCCTCTGTAGGGGACATGTTCACAGGATTCCCTGTGCCTGTGACTCATGTCTACTCTCTGTAGGGGACATGTTCTCAGGATTCTCTGTGCCTGTGACTCATGTCTACTCTCTGTAGGGGGCATGTTCACAGGATTCCCTGTGCCTGTGACTCATGTCTACTTCAGTTACAGACTTACACTACTTCCATCCCCTCCTTCCTTGTTTATGTGTTTACAAAGTCCATCCCTCTTAGAGGTTTAATATTCAAAAACAAACCCTGCTCTGCTACAGATTTGGTTTACTAGTTGTTTGCATTGTATTTACAAATTGACACATCCTAACATTAACAAACAGCATGACAAAACCAAAATATAATAGTAATAAAAACAGTAATAATGAAACTAATAACAACAGTTGGGTTTTGAGACCATCACCTACAGAAGTGAGCACAAGAAGTAGCCAAGCCTATTCCAATAATGTTGAAACCCACACAAGAGTGATTCTATACACAAACAATTTAATTATGTGCTACATTCGGGATACTTGCTGAATTACTGTCCTTGCCTTACTTATGGTGAAGAGAAAGGGCTAAAGGTATAGATTAAACACACACACACACACACACACACACACACACACACAGAGAGAGAAATCTTTTAGCATGAATAGGATTAGCCTTTATAGAAAATACCGACTATAATCTTAGGTAATCTTAGGAAAATTTTAAGTTTTCTCAACTAAGCAAATTATATTTTAAAATATGCCTAAATTATAACATTAAAGAGCTAAACTTTTTAGGGAACTTACAATTTTTATGCATATGAACTTTCTAACAACTCAAAATATAGATTAAACTAGTATGATTTCAACTACTTTTAAGTTACTATAAGACTTCAAAATAGTCTCTAATTCTATCATCAGTTTTACATCAGAGCACCTGCTTTGGAGACTGCCCCTGCTTTACAGTTTGGATGAGAACTTCAGTGTGTACTCTATAGTTGCTATGTAATCAATGATACATTCCACCATAAAATCACCAGCAGACAAGGGCAGCACGTAAAAAAACATGGTACCTCACAGATCCATTTTATGTACATTTACCATGTTGTTTTACAAGGTGAGACTCTATGGCCTTCAACGCCTCAAGTTTCATGAGTGAAACTTACAGTTAGGTTC
The DNA here is from genome assembly GCA_004025045.1 of Sigmodon hispidus. NCBI lineage: Eukaryota > Metazoa > Chordata > Mammalia > Rodentia > Cricetidae > Sigmodon > Sigmodon hispidus. Next base: position 73,430 of record PVIH01009492.1, on the reverse strand, counting down.
ATTAACATAATTTACCTCATCATTTGGTCAAGGATTTGATTGGAGGCTTAAGTGCTCTCTCCAGTGGTCAGGTTCATGACTTAGTACCTGTGCAGTTCAGTAAGAATGCTAGTAGAATAACTTGCTCCAGCTCCCACAAGTTCCTTTCTATGCCGCTGCCTCAAATTCTGACATGAGAGGCACAACTGTAAATTTAATATTAAAAGTTCCCTATAGATACATTTATATCTGGAGAGAAGAAACTATTTTATAGACTGGAAAAGTCAGTTATTAGGTAAATTATTATAGATCTCAGAGCCTTCAAGGGTAAGCAGGAATTTGAACCTAGGAACAGGATTCCAGAAAAGTCTGTTTCTGCACTATCTTGTATTGAAGAAAGGAAGTGGCGGGGGGAAGAACTGCATTCTGGGTAAATCAAAACCAATTTCATTATCTCACAATTTTTTTCTAGTCAGCTTTACTTCCTGGTGGACAAGATATTGTTGTTAACCTTGCTCAGTAACTACAAAGACAGCAAATTGGCCTATGGTCACTCCTTGTTGCTATCAGTTTGCACATCGCAAAGCTTAGTTGGCAGAGACTCGGGGTGTCCTTAAGATAATGTATTTTCCTTCTCCAAGCTAACCTGGGGACCTAGAGCATGGGGTAAGACTCTGCAATAGATGGCCATCTCCAGAAAGAAAATTCCAAGAGTCTTGTGACCTCAGTTTTTTCAAAGCAAGAATTGTCTGTCTGTTTTCATGCCCCTCCCAGGTGTAGTGGAGAGGATTGAGCTTACTTCAGCTATTGGTATTCATGTGCCCTATGGACAAACATGTTTTTCCACATTTGACTTGCCCTTGTGATCGTACACTTCACTCAGGTGACTCTTAACCCTCGGTATAAACTGTCTGATGCTCTAATAAAGTCGTCGATTACATGAGACTTTATTCCCCCACTCTCATTTGTGACCCCACTCTCCCAGGTTCAGACCACCAACTACAGCATCACAGAGGACAATGCCAACTGAGTCTCACAGCACAGCCGTCTGCCACCCTCTTTTTGATTCCAACCCAGTGTCAGTTCCTGAGAAGATCTTGGATGGTTGCCATGAGGCCGTTTTATGAAGCTTGTAAACTGTTTTCCAAACTGGAGAAGGCTTAGCTGTGAAGAACAAATATTTCAAAGGTTTCTGCTGGTTCTCAGGGCGATTCTCCTCTTTCAATGCCTTTTCTGTATTGCCCCTCGCTGGCATTTCAAAAGCACAAACTTTGACCTTCTTGGTTGCTATCCCACATTCATCATATACCTTCCATCTTCTACAATGCTCCAAGCTTCAAAGGCTGAAAACACTTCACATGGGTATTTCATACACTTTGCTTCACCGAGAAGCCTCTCAGAAAGACTTTTCACAACCAGCAAGCATTCCTTGACACCTTTTTTGGTTCCTACCCAACTACACTTAATATGCAGATTGAAAGACATCATCAGAATACATTTTGAGCATTTATACACTTCAAATTTTACGAGCAGAATCATCTTGGTGACTGTCTATCTCATTAATTTCTATATAAATCACAAGCTGAGTTCCAAAGTCAAAGAGAAAGAAAGTCAAATTTTGGACAAGACAGTGGTCTCCACTTTACTGTAATGATCTTTCCAATAAAAGTTTGAAAGGCATATGATGATGTAAAATACTACACTAGCCCAATGACTATGGACCATGAGAGTAGGTGGTACACTGGCAGCATACTAAGAAGAAAGAGATAGCATGATTCCTCACAGTAGGGATTCTTCTCACATTCATTCTTTTCCTTGAGAATTGGCACAAAATTAAATGCTAGTCTACAATACCTCAATCCCATGGATTTCTAAACTTTGATTTGGGGCCAACACCACTTTTACTCTTAAATTTTCACAGTTTATGTTTTCTCATTTGGTTGTTGAGGTCTAAAGTGGAACAGGCCCAAGTGGAACATGCTAGAGAGTCCAAGAAGCACATAATAACCTCGGTCTAGTCCCGACCCATAGCTCTCTGTGCTGACCCCAGTTAGCACAAGGTCTTCTACAACTTGGGTACTCTGAACCACTGTCACATAAATACATCCAAGGCAACTCAAGCATACATTATCATTCTGGGAATTAACACTTTGGCATTGGTAGTCTCCACACTACTGAGGAGCCAAATCAGCTGTTGTATGGGCTTCTTGGTACCTATTCCTGGCAAGCAACAGAGCAGGAAATAGGAATCAGTCAAGTCCAATGCTTGTATTTGAAATGGTACCCTTCAGCCGCAATACAAAAACAGTACCAGGTGCCTGCAATCTGTAATCAGTGCTCTATTAAAAGGATCTCAGAAATGGTAGGATTACCCTGATTTCTGCAGGCAGCTGCACAAGGTCCTGCTGGGTAACTGCAGTCTTTACAGGTTCGCTTGAAACTCCCAGAAGCAATAAGCTAGAATAACAAGGTTAGGATCCAGATTTTGAAGACTGACATTTCTGTGTAGTTGGAATAAATAGTGAGTAGAGAGCCCTAGTTAATGTTTCAGATTGTTACAGAATAACCTATAAATTCAGGTCAGACTCAAGGCTCACATGCAGATGCAGACTCTGTCCCATCCAATCAGCAGTTCTGTCATTCAATGTCAATCCCTCTTAATCAACATGATCCAATAAAATAAAATAAAATAAGCCAACAACTTCTGGCCTAACTAGTCACAACAATATTTGATAATGATAAAAGAAAAAAAAATATGTCAAGTGAAAACTATCTAAAAATGAACTAATTAGCAGTAAGTTTAATAATGCTTCACATGGACAAATTAGGACATTCAAGTCTATGTGATCAAGAACCTGGGATCAAAGCATAATCTCCTACCCCAATTTGACAGCTTAGAGAGCATGAAAAGATATCTGCATTTGTCATCATCGATTGAAGCCAATCTTGCCTTCACTTTGCGAATTTGGGTAAAACCCTCCATCTCCAAGGACTGTGTCTACATATTTGAAATAGAATAGTGTGCCTACTTCACAAGACTTTTGTGAAAGATTGTCTGAAAATCAGTCTCTCCTGAGGGGCCATGCCCTTGACAGACTGCCAGCATATCCGAAAGCATTTGTCAACCCATGTCCCACATAATGTGTCTGACACTTGTTCTTCTCAAATGGCACTCTACTTCATCTTTCAAATCTGTGAGCAAAGAGAGTACATATCCTCATCTCTCCTGGGTAGAAAAGGAGATACAATGGGTTTTGTATCCCAGAAATTCTTCCCTCCTTCTACAGCTATTGCCCCTTGTCTAGTCGTATAAATTGCCAGCATAAAGAGAAGATAATTGACAGGATGAAGCTGAAATCTACTGCACTGAATATAATGTTGTGACCTGAGAAGGTGCAGAATGGGAGAAACAGTTTAAAAAAAAAAAAAGGACAGAAAAAAGAAAAAAAAACAGAAAATTGGAAGAAAACATATATTGCTCACTCAATATGGTAGGCTTTTCTAGAAAGTGAGGATTTTAAAGAGAATAAGCAATGGAGTCTTTTCCCCTCCAGAGAGCTTGCATTCTAGTGAATATAAAGAATATCAACACTAAGACCACAGCTCTCATCTTAAAGAGAATAAAAGAAACATTTTGAGTGAGCCTGGCTCAGGAACACAGATTTCAGTTACCCCTAAATCCATGTTCCAATGTGAAAGCAGTTTCAGTTTTATAGTCTTACAAAACAAAGAGAATCATAAAGCAAGGCTAGTTTAAAATACACTGTGGGTACTTCAGAGAAGTGGATACAGCACAATGCAGAAAGCTTTTCTATGGGCTCATGACACTACTGACAACATTCCCAGCTTAGAGTTGGTAAATGCCAGTGTGTCTGCTAAGTCAATGGACTCCAAAGGTTTGTGTCTGTTAGTCATAGGATATTACATCTGACCCAGAAGTTGAGGAGACATGGCTGTTCCTGGAGCAAAAGCTAGCCCACAATAAGGTAACTATCCTCTGGACTGTTCCATTCCAAACTCTCCACACTACTAAAATTCTAATCAGCCCATCAAGTCTCTGAAGACACAGCTTCTCAGGAGTTTTCATTCCCAAAAATAACTGGCAAGTCCATAAATCAACACAGTAGCTGAGAAGAAGCTGAGTGGGCAAAGGAATAAACAACACAGTTATTTCCCTTTATTAGCAATTATCAAACTGGAAAACAAAATAATGCAGAGCCAAGATCTTCTAACCTTGATGAATTTTCCTACTCCTAGCATGTAGTATTACTTTCTAAACTGAGGTAATGAATTCAACTGGGGACAGGAACAAACTCTCTTCATTCAAAATTGTCTAAGGAGTTACTATAGCCTGGGTTCTTAGGGTTTGGAGAATACAAACTAGAAATATTCAAGTAAAAAGGCAAAGCAAAGGAAGAAAACTGCAGATAGTAGTAAGAATGAGAATCTGCTGGTCTGTGGTAGAGGAGGCAGGTCCAGCTTAATCCTTCAGAGACTGGTGGTCAGGAAATAATTATACGGTTAAGTCTACTCTTAAAATGTAATTAAAGAAGCTACTCAGGCCAATTAGCAGGAATTAAGTAGGCAGCTCACTTCAGTGGGAAGCCAGAGGGAATGTTTTAGGAAGCTGTTGGCTCTGTGTGAATGACCTAGGAGGTCATTTCCTGTCATTGCTACTACCTGTGCTCTGCACAATGGGTGTGCCCTGAGAGGAGGATCACAGCCTCTGGTAGAATGCAGAAGTTTCTGAACAGAATTCATGTACTTGAGAAAGTACCAGAAAAAAAGAAGTGATCACAAGAAAAAGTGTGAGACAAACATGTCTTTCTTGAATGTCTGTTTGGTGCAAAGGATCATTTGAAGAGATCGGGAGGAGGAGAAAAAATATGTTTAAGATCATTATCCCTGCAGAGTCGCACTGCACTCTGGAACCTGGGAGTGGGGAGGGGGCAGATAAACTCTACCTGACACCATACCCACAGCTCCTGCAGAGGGAATTTGCGCGGCTACCCACCTCCACATCGAACTGAGCAAACAGACAACTACAAGGGTCCCTGAAGGGTAAGATTCAGACCCTGCCTAGACAGGTGACAGGAGGCACACAAACCGAGTGCCTCAACTGACCAGGAGCCATCTAATCGTGAACCACTGAAGCCAAGGGCAAACGTCAGTGCAAAAAATTACATAATAATACAAAGAACAACATGGTAACACCAGAAGAGAGTGGCAATCTTACAAATACAAGACCTGAACTGAGCAAAGAAGAGGAAACAAAAGGAAGCAACACCAAAAATTCCTTTTTGATGATCATCGAAGCTCTCAAGGAAGATATGAAAAAAAGCCTTAAAGAAATAGAAGAAAATACAAACAAAAAATTGGAAGAGAAGAACAAATCTATGAAAGAAACATGCCAGGAACTAAAAGCTGAAATAAAAGCTGAAATAGAAGCAATAAAAAAGGCACAAAATGAAGCAAAGATGGAAATAGAAAACCTGAAGAAAAAATCTGGAACCACAGATACAAGCATAACAAACAGAGTTCAAGAGCTGGAAGATAGATTCTCTGAAGTGGAAGACTCAGTAGCTGAAATAGATACATCAGTCAAAGAAAATAGTAAAACTAAAAAAGCCATAACTCAAAATGTTCAGGAAATCTGGGACACCATGAAAAGACCTAATTTGAGAATAATAGGAATAGAAGAAGGAGAAGAACACCAGCTCAAAGGCACACATAATGTTTTCAATAAAATCATAGAAAAAAACTTTCCTAACCTGAAGAAGGAAATGCCTATAAAGATACAAGAAGCTTACAGAACATCAAATAGATATGATCCCAAAAAAAAGTCAGCGAGCCACATTATACTCAAGCCACAAAACATACAGAACAAAGAAAAAATGTTAAGAGCTGCAAAAGAAAAGGGCCAACTCACATATAAAGGCAGACCCATCAGAATAACGCCTGAATATTCAATGTAAACGAAGAAAGCTAGAAGGGCTTGGTGAGAAGTTATATAGATGCTAAAACAGCATGGCTGCCAAACTAAAATACTATACCCTGGAAAATTATCAATCACCATAGATGGAGTAAACAAGGTATTTCAGGACAAAGTCAGACTGAAAGAATATCTATCTACCAATCCAGCACTACAGAAAGTGTTAGAGGGAAAACTCCAACCTAAGGACCACAAATACAACCATAAAATCACAAACAATCAATAAGTCCACAGAAGAATACCCTAGAGAAAGGAAATACAAACAAGTTGCCATAAAAAAAGGCAGGAAATATGAATCAATGGTCACTAATTTCCCTTAATATCAATGGTCTCAACTCTCCTATAAAACGTCACATATTAACAACATGGATACAACAACAGAAGCCATCCTTCTGTTGCCTACAAGAAACACACCTCAACTGCAAAGACAGACACAGGCTTAGAATAAAGGGTTGGGAAAAGATTTTTCCAGTCAAACGGTCCTAAGAAACAAGCAGGGGTTGCAATCCTAATATCTAACAAAGTAGACTTTAAGCTAAAAGCAATTAAAAGGGACCAAGAGGGTCACTACTTATTCATCACAGGAAAAATTGGTCAAGAGGAGATTTCAATCTTAAATATTTATGCCCCTAATATTGGGGCACCTACATATGTAAAAGAAACACTGCTAAAGCTTGAATCCCACATCAATTCTTACACCCTAATAGTGGGAGACTTCAATACCCCACTTTCAACCCTGGATAGAACAACCAGACAGAGCCTCAACAGAGAAATAAGGAGTATAAATGAGGTTATGATGCACATGGATTTCATAGATATTTACAGACCCTTCCAACCAAAGGCAAAGGAATATACATATTTCTCAGCTCCTCATGGAACTTTCTCCAAAATTGACCACATAATTGGTCATAAAGCAAATATCAGCAGATACAAAAAAATGGAAATAATCCCACGTAACATAACGGACCACCAGGGCCTAAAGTTAGAGTTCAACAACATCAAAACCCAAACTCATGGAAACTAAACATTAATCAGATGAACCATCTCTGGGTCAAGGAAGAAATTAAGAAAGAAATCAAAGTCTTCCTAGAATTCAATGAAAATGAATTTACAACGTATCCAAACTTGTGGGACACAATGAAAGCAGTCTGAAGAGGAAAATTCATAGTGCTAGATGGCTATATGAAAAACCTAGAGAAATTCCACACTAGAGACCTAACAGCTCAGCGGAAAGCCTTAGAACAATTAGAAGCAAACTCACCTCGAAGGAGTAGACTGCAGGAAATAAACTTAGAGCTGAAATCAATACAATTGAAACAAAAAGAACAATACAAAGAATCAACGAATCTAAGAGTTGGTTCTTTGAGAAAGTTAACAAGATAGATAAGCCCTTAGCCAAACTAATCAAAAACCAGAGAGAGAGTGTTCAAATCAACAAAATCAGAAATGAAAAGGGGGACATAACAACAGACCCCCAGGAAATACAGAGAATTATCAGGTCATATTTTGAAAATCTGTATTCCACAAAATTGGAAAACCTAGAAGAAATGGACAGCTTTCTGGACAGGTACCATCTACCAAAATTAAATGAAGATCAGATTAATTACCTAAACAGGCCTATAACCCTTAAGGAAATTGAAGCTGTCATTAAAAACCTCCCCAAAAATAAAAGCCCTGGTCCGGATGGTTTCAGTACCGAATTCTACCAGACATTCAAAGAATTACTACAGTAGAAACTGAAGGAATATTGCCAAATTCCTTTTATGAGGCCACAATCATCCTAATACCCAAGCCACCCAAAGACACAACAAAGAAGAATTACAGACCAATTTCCCTCATGAATATTGATGTGAAAATTCTCAACAAAATTTTGGCAAACCGTATACAACAATGCATAGAAGATATCATCCACCATGACCAAGGAGGCTTCATCCCAGAAATGCAGGGCTGGTTTAACATACGAAAAACTGTAAATGTTATCCATCATTTAAACAAATTAAAGGAACAAAACCACATGATCATATCCTTAGATGCGGAAAAAGCCTTTGACAAAATCCAACACTCCTTTATGATTAAAGCCCTGGAGACATCAGGAATACAGGGAGAATACCTAAATATAATTAAGGCGATTTACAAGAAGCCGACAGCCAGTATCAAAATTAATGGAGAAAAACTCAAAGCAATCACACTAGAGTCAGGAACTAGACAAGGATGTCCTCTCTCCCCTTATCTATTTAATATAGTTCTCGAAGTTATAGCTAAAGCAATAAGGGAACGAAAAGAGATTAAGGGCATACAAATAGGAAAAGAAGAAGTGAAGCTATCTCTATTTGCAGATGATATGATTGTATACATAAGTGACCCACAAAACTCTTCCAAGGAACTGCTACAGCTGATAAACACCTTCAGCAATGTAGCAGGATACAAGATTAACTCAAAGAAATCAGTAGCCTTCTATAAACTAAAGATAGAAGAGCTGAAAAAGAAATAAGGGAAACATTACCCTTCATAATAGCTGCAAATAGTATTAAATACCTTGGAGTAACTATAACCAAAGAAGTTACAGACCTATTGGACAAAAATTTTAAAACATTGAAGAAAGAAATTGTAGAGGATATCAGAAAATGGAAAGCTCTCCCATGTTCCTGGATTGGTAGGATCAACATAGTAAAAATGGCAATTCTACCAAAGGCAATCTACAGATTCAATGCACTGCCCATCAAAATCCCAACACAATATTTTTTGGACCTTGAAAGAACAATACTCAATTTCATTTGGAAAAACAGGAAAGCCAGGATTGCCAAAACAGTTTTACTCAACAAAAGAACCTCGGGAGGGATCACCATCCCTGACTTCAAGCTATACTATAGAGCTACAGTAATAAAAACAGTCTGGTACTGGCATAAAAACAGACTTGTGGACCAATGGAATAGAACTGAGGATCCAGACATTAACCCAAAAACCTATGAACACCTGATCTTTGACAAAGAGGTCCAAAACATTCAATGGAAAAAAGATAGTATGTTTAACAAATGGTTTGGCATAGCTGGATGGAAATGTGCAGAAAAATGCAAATAGATCTGAGCCTGTCACCCAGCAAAAAACACAAATTCAAGTGGATCAAAGACCTCAACTTAAACCCAACCACTTTGAACTTAATAGAAAAGAAAGTGGAAAATACACTTCTACAAATTGGCACAGGAGACTTCTTCCTACATATAACACTAGTGGCACAGACACTAAGACCAACAATCAATAAGTGGGATCTCCTGAAGCTGGGAAGCTTCTGCAAAGCCAAGGACACTGTTAATAGGACAAAATGACATCCTACAGAATGGGAAAAGATTTTCACCAACCCTACAAGTGATAGAGGACTGATCTGTAAGGTATATAAAGAGCTCAAGAATTTAGAGCCCAAAACCTTGAATAACCCTATCAAAAAATGGGGTACAGATCTAAAAAGGAAATTCTCAGCAGAGGAACTACAAATGGCTGAAAGGCACCTAAAAAAGTGCTCTTCATCTTTAGCCATCAGAGAAATGCAAATCAAAACAACTTTGAGATACCACGTAACACCTATTAGAGTGGCTAAGATAAAAGGCACAGATGACAGCCTATATTGGAGAGGATGTGGAACAAGGGGAACACTCCTCCATTGTTGGTGGGAGTGTAAGCTTGTACGGCCACTTTGGAATGCAATATGGAGGTTTCTCAGAAAATTGAGAATCAATCTCCCCAAGGACCCAGCAATACCACTTCTGGGGGTATACCCTAAAGAGGCACATTCACACTCCAAAGGTATTAGCTCAACTATGTTCATAGCAGCATTATTTGTAATGGCAAGAACCTGGAAACAACCTAGATGTCCCTCAACTTAAGAATGGATTAACAAACTGTGGTACATCTACACAATGGAATACTACTCAGCAGTAAGAAAAAATTATATCCTAAAATTTGCAGGCAAATGGATGGATTTGGAGAATATCCTCCTGAGTGAGGTATCCCAGTCTCAGAAAGATAAGCAGGGGATGTACTCACTCATTAGTGGTCTCTAAACAAACAAACAAGAAAAAATAGCCAAGCATACTCAAGCTGCAAACCACAACCACTGAACAGCTTGGGATCAGAAACACCCTGGACTGACCCTTCGGACCCCACTCCAACTATAGGAACACCTGACTCACTCTTGAGGGAGTGGGGACAAAACTAGTTTGGCCAGGAGTGGAGACTGATCCAAACATTATTGGGTCAGTGGGACCATAGGACTGTCTACTCCCTGCCCAGGGAGGGGATGGGGAGTTGCGGAGAAGAAAAACGACCTGATGTGGTGGGAGGGGGAAGGGACCTTGAATAAGGATATACAGGGATGGAAAAAAAATTTAGAGGGAAAGCTGAACACAAAGTAAATATATGTGTAGCAATCTTATTTGCATTATCACCCTTGATAAGTCATGCTTGTGATTTTTATCCTCTTTATAGTTATTGTTAACTTTTCAGCATTTTAAATTCATTTTACTGTTTTTTTTGATAAATACAAAATAAATAAAGAAAAAAAAAAAGATCATTATCCCTTAGTATGTATGAATCCCTAGGTTTATTTTCCAGGACGAAACAAACAAATAAACTCATATCCACTTATAAAGAAGTTCACTGGAGAGGTAGAAGATCAAATGAAGGTTGTAAATGTACTATTTTGGAGGATAAATTTTCTTGGCAATGAGAATAGAAAAATACATATTTTTATGTAAAACACTTTTCCAGTTTTCCTTGCAAGTCAAGAGAATTCGGCAGCCCAAGGCCTACATCCTTCACCATCCTCAGACTCTTATATGAATCAGTCACCACTTCCTCCTATCTTCTTGTTCACTGAGGCAACCATCAGTCAGCCTGCCTTCCATCTTTGAATCCTGCTAGTACTCCAACAACAGGCCCACTCCTAAGTCCCTTGCTTTCTGGTCACCAAGGATGTTATACATACCACAGTAAACAGGATGCAGAACATTCAGAACATACAGTTCCTCAGAAAGGTAAATCAGAACTGAATTTAAACCAACAAATACAAAACATGGATTAATGGGAGTGTGAAGGTGAGATACACAATAATTACTTCTAGGTGGATCTAACAACATCAAAACAAACAAAAAGCACTATTTTCATCATATAAACATCTTCCATACTCTCTCCTCCAACATGTCTACTGTACTGGTATAGTGCAGGCCTCAGAGAGACAAATATGAGCACTATCAAGTGTATCATAGAGGTGAAAGGAGTATGGAATGTCAGAAGACTCATGTGTGTCCAGCTGTTATAAACCTGTGGAGGACATTTCAGTTATATTTACAAAAAAAACTTATCAAATTTTTATACTCAGCACAACAGCAATTCTGTTCAGAAATAATTTTCCAGAGTAAATCATTGGGTGCATAGGCAAAGATGCATAATCAAAGTTGTGCCTCTATTTGAGCATTATAAATATCAACCTGGTGGTTCTCTTTCTCTGATATCCTAGTTATTGCTCCTGTGTAAATGCTGGCATGCCTTAGAATCTCAACTTATTATGTGTTCCTCCTTTCAGGCAAGCATGGCATCGTGCATCTACTGCAGCATGCCAAGTCTGTGCTGGGAATCTCAGCGAAATAGGACAGCCACTTTATGTGTCACTGTGGCAGGAGGGGCCCAGTAAGGAAAAACTATTTCCTTCTGGCAGGAGAATGCAACCTCTCACCTGGGTGGGTGGACACTTAACATTCCAGCCTGGCTAGTCAATGGCCTGGCTAAAGAACCATTCCTCAGGAAGGCAAGTTCACCTTAAGCCATGCCAAAGAGATGGGAGGAATGAGGATCACAGTAATGAGACAATCTGTTTATCCACCTCAGAATTCCTGCCTTTAGCACAGTTGTTTGCATAACACGGCTATACTGTGGCATACATCATGGGCTGTGTTTCAAATTATTCCAAAAAGGGCAACTTTTCCTTTTCTCTTCTCCTTTCTATCTCTTCTATAAGTGTGGTTTTCCTAACACATAGGGCTTCACTCCTCTAATACCCCTGTAGTCAGTCATGTTGCTAACCTAAAATAACTTGGCTCTTCCCTATCTCCCTTCTTGCAGATTGCCTACATTGGTATTTTCATTTAAAATCTAATAAAATTGTCCCTGAGCTTTTTAATGATACTAAGAAGCCCACAAGTAGACTTCCAACTCCCCAGTAATACATGGGAAGGCCCAACAGGATCAGAGCAGATGAAGCCCTGAACCTGTTGGGAGGGTCTGCACAATGACTACCATCACTAGGACCACTGGTTAAAACTGACAGCTCCATTACACAAGAGTTGTGTTCTTTTTACTCTTTTTAGGATTTGTTATGTGCAACTAGCCATTCTTTGAAAGTCCTGTGGAGCAGATGTCTTCAATTTCTGTGGTTACCTCCAAAATACCTGAGAATGATGAATTAAATAATGCCAAAGGACAACCATGGTGTGCTTTATTCTCTATGTGAACTACCTTCTACTATGTGTTAGGACACAGTTTGATTGTTTTCTATGTATCTTTCCATAAAAGAGAAATATCTCTACTGTTGGGGAAGGTTTCCATAAGGTAAGCCTGACGGAAAAAAAGAGTACAGGGTTACAAATAAGAACTTTTTTTAATTCACCAAATTAAGATAAATAACTTAGAACAAATTAAGCTTGATAAATACCCTTCATGCCACAGCTCTGCAAAGAATCAATGACTTAATTAATGTGAAGCCATTTGGTGTTTGCTGATGGTCTGGGTGCTTCTTGGCTGCACACTGCATTAATGCTGAGTTATCTGAGAAGTGGTTATGCTACTTTCTACTATTCCAATTCTAGTCATCCATCCTAATCTTCTCAGTGGTATGTAAATATAAAGACAGCTCAATGTACTTTGTGAGCTGCAGAAAGCAAATGATTAAATGTAAAAGCCATGGCAATACAGTGCAGAAAATAAAATGTTTCATCCTTTTTCTAAGCAATGAACTTAGAAACCACTTGGAAATTAGCCAAGATAAAAATGTCCAGAAATAAACAAGTTTGATTACAAAACCCAAGTCCTATAGATATCTATTCTGTCTAGAACAAAATTGAGATGCCCTAACTTCTTAATGTCTTAATGGAGCCTAAAGGGTAAAAACCTTCTGGTTTGATACACAACTAGTGTGCTGAGATTCCATTTTATTCTATGATATGTTATTAAACAACTGAGAAAATCATCTAGGGGTGGGGAACAATTCCGTAGCCAGATTTTGACAAGAGAAGACACAAGAAGAAAAGCTGATGAAAAAGCACAAAGAAAAGAAAAAAAAAAACAAATAAAAAAGATTTCCAGATGTTTCCAAAGTCCCAGGCCAATATACAACTCAGAGAGAGTAACTGTTAAGGGGCTATTAACACAGCAGAAAACTCATTTATTTCATGGGAGAAGAGGCAGAAAAGAAGTTAGGGTTCATCCTGAAAAGCTAACCTTCTCTGAGCTTTTGAAGTAAGAATCCCAGCAAGAAGCAAGTACTCATCCCTAGCCACTGGCTCCATTTCTATACAGAGCACATGTTAAGCCAGTGATCAGCACATAATGTAGATTGAGAAGTAAAGTTTCCCCGTGAATGTTGAATCAACATTAAAAGTCTTCAGGACAGAACGTGAGTCCGTGATGCAGACACATGCATCATTATTCTATGAGCTAAGTTCAAATTCTAAAAAGGGGAGGGGGGAATGGCAGTGACAGAACCTCACAAAGTTGCCCAATTTGGCCTTAAACTTACTTGGGTAACTCAGGTAGGCCTTCAATTCATTTTTCAGAAACTTATTACCCTCTTGCCTGGGCCACCAAAATGTTAATGGCTGCAGTCACTCTTGCCTGCATCATCCCTGGCTGTTCCTTGTAAAGAACAGTATGCATGTAATGCTACTATGAGGCCCAATTATATTAGAGAACATTTAGGGGCTGAATATAGGAAATGAGTGATTCCATAGGCAACAAAGAGTTAGGCTTCAGAAGGCCTAACTTGGTTCTCACCCTGTGATTCTGGAGAAGTGAAGGACATGTTTTATAAACCAACTGGGTATACCTCTCAGCCTAAACTAAGTGCAAGAGAAGAGAAGCCTTGATCCAAGAAGAGTCAGTCTATCTACATTGTGGCCTCACTTAAAAATATAAGTCAGAGCAGTCATTAGGCTGTAGGAAACATAACTAATCCCACCCATGGACTAAAAACACATTCCATTAGTATCATCAGCCCACAAGTCAGCAGTGGGAGCTGAAGATTTGCTGGCAATTACAATGCATAGAAAGACAGAGAAGAGACTAATTATACACATGCAAAACTACAGACAACATTCACCTACCAATTGAAGACAGTGTGGTAGAGATAGGCAGAGGGGGCATGAACAAGGGAGAGAGGAATAAAGAAAAAGAAAAAGAAACACAGAATTTACTTGCTCATCTATCTCTCCGCTCACATGCAAGCTTAAAACAAACTCAATTTTCCTACAGTAATTAGAAAGAGGTGTTGGTTACATATAAACAAACGAATCTAAGAGTCAAGAAGATCGAGTGGTACACAAGATTAAAATCTGCAAGTGTGTGTCTTGAGGGTCAGTATTTATAGAAGTCAGGCCTACAAGCTGCCCAAACTGGCTACAACAAGTCACTGTGAGAACACAGGTTAACGTGAATACATAATTTGTCATGATTAGGGGATGAATATAATATAATGACAACCAGTTCAGAGTTTTAAATACACACAGGGCTTTCCATGTCTATCAATGCTCAGCTCGCCTAGCTTTCATCATCCCCAAAGGCAAGACAAATCTAGTCAAAAGACATATTAATGCAAGATGACTTTTGTACTTTATGTAAGAGGGAAACCAACCAATTCAAGGCTGTAATTCTCACAAACCCAAACCACACTACGTATGTTTTTTAAATGAAAACAACGGCTAGAAAGATGCTCAGCATCCAGTTCACAGTTCTTTCAGAGAACTGAGTAAACTGAGTTCAATTCTCACAACCCACATGACAGCTCACAAATATCTGTAATTCCAATTTCAGTGGTTCTAAACCCTCTTCTGGGTTCCAGACATGAAGCAGACATGATGCACAGACATACATGCAGACAAGCACTTAGCTCCTTAAAACAGCAAATTTTTTATTTAATTTGTTCATGAAATATGTTTTAATTATATTCTTTTTTTTCTCTTCCAGTTCCTTCCAGCTCTTCCCACATCCCTAAACATCCAACCTTTGTTTTTTCTCTTTCAAAAAACAAAAAACAGGAAAAATAACAAAAAATACTAAGAAATCAAAATGGCAAACAAGAACAAGAAAATCATCAAGATAAAAAAATACCAAAACAAAACACAAATACAGAGAGAGAGAGAGAGAGAGAGAGAGAGAGAGAGAGAGAAGCAACCAACATGGAATGGAAACCCTTAGTGACTCTTCTCAGTTTGCACATTCTTCCTCTTTTTCTTTCTTCCAGGTCAGACACTATGCCAAGCACACTTCGGAGATTTTCATTTTCAGCCCATGGGTCTATATTTCCAATCAAATTCTGAGCTATTAAACCCCATCACCTATCATAATACTTTAAATAAGCTCTCCTACTCCACATAACTGCCCTGGAAGTTCTCTTTTTAAGGAACTACTTAGGCCCCTGACTATGAAAGTGACCACAGTTCTCTTTCCCTAGCTTTCTTTGCCATTGCCTCTGCTGCCTAAATGCCAAAAGCAAGACCAGGACTCTACTGTAGGCACAGTACACACTGCACAAACACAGGAACTGTTTTAGTTTTTCCTTGTTTGTTTGTGTGTGTGTTTATTTGTTTTAATAGAAAATATCTGAGTGAAGGGCATCTTTCACAAAACCCCTAATTAAGAGCATAACACATCAGCAGCAAACACAAATGACCATACAGCAAATAGCTTAAGCTTACAGATCATATAACTCTTCTGCCACCATCCATTTCCTTTGTATAACATGAAAGTCGTCACAGATAACTCGTGGGAGGAATGGATGCCGGTATTTAAGGAAGCTTCATCTGTAAGTGGAAGTGGTTCCTACAGCTGACAACTGACTCAGTGACACAAGAAGATTCGGCCCCAAGGCCTCTGAAAAGCAGGGAGGTTTGGTGAATATGACAGTACCACAAACAGCACCAAGTAGCCAACTGCAGAGCTTTGGGATTACTGGCAATCATCTTCCCTTCTAACATGCCTCCCTAAGGTTCTGGGACCCCATGCCTTCTGGCCCTTTAATCCCCTTCCCCGCTCCATAACTGCTTCCTTCACTAATGGTTCTTCACTATGGGTTTATATTTGTTTGTTTTTGATCTTTCTCTAAAGTATTGGTATTCTTCCAGATTCTACTGAATATTCCCTTTTCTCTAAAGGTTCAAGCTTCTCTGGTAATCTTTATTCCTGCATTCAAGGCTCTCCTGAAAAACACATCATAACAGTGTCATTTGCTCACCTGTTTTCAGTGATTTTCCATCTGGATGAACCATAGTAATGACAAACTCGGCAAGTCCAAATTCTCCCCTAAAGCGATTCTCATCTCATATTTCCATCACTCAACAGCTTAACCTTTCCCCTTCCCCCTCGTTAGAGACTCTGTTACTCCTCCCTCTCCTCTCTCTCTCATGGGTTCCTATCCCTTACAACAGAACAACTCTGCCCAGCTCTGCCTTCTGTTGTGCCCATATCTACTTATTTCTGTCTCTTGTCTTTGCTCTAAATCACTATTCCATCATTTTCTGCCTAGATTTCTAGATGGAGTTACTTTTCTAAAATGGCCAGAGTAGCCTATACCTATAGTCATACCCACTAATATATACACATACAAACATTAAAAGTTAGAATACACAATTGAGAGAGAAATTTAAATTTTTAACTTTGTGAATCAGAGGAATCTCATATAATATATACTTCCCTGTTCTGTACATTTTCCTACAAGCTTCATAATTTCATATGTCTTTATAGCTAAATAAAATTCCATTGTGCATATACATCCCATTTTTAGCATCCATTTATCAGTTGACTAACATCATAGGCTGGTTCCATTTTCTTGCATTTATGAACATCACAGCTATAGAGGCAGTAAAATACAGTGTGTGTTGCATAATTTATATGTATGATATATATTATAGTAATGATATATTTTACAGAAATCAGTGGTTGGAATACATCTTCACAGACTTATTTTCAGGTGATTATGTTAAGATTCCTTGACATGTGTTAAAACAGAATAATAGCACAAAAGAGTAGACCATTAACTTTGTAGGTGGGAAGTCTTTACCAGTTCCACTGTCACCCCATCTTCTACTTTGACAATAGATAAAGTGGCGGGCCCGTTTCCTCCCTGCCAGCACCGTGCATGTCAGTCTCTATACCCAAACCTTTGGATCTTATTCCCTCTGTAGCCTCTATACAAGTCATTCAAAACATTTTCAGAATCACTTCTGGTTTTAATTTCAGTCCGATTTCAGTCATGTCATTGTTAGGAATAGAAAAGGAGGTAGGTAGGGCAGTGATTGAGACAGCTCCAGAGCATGCAAGACAGAGAAATCAATGGAAATTGTCTTGTTGAAAAGTGATAACCAGGAGAATAAAAGTGACAAATTTAGGCTAAAGTTAGTGAGAAGGCTCTACAGACGACTTGCCCATTTCTGAATTGTAGTTCAACCATTTTGTTATTTTTTAACCTCATATAGTATTTGTCTATTTTGCCTGTCTCAATCTCCTCATCCATAAAACCACAATATTAACATCTACCCTGTGAAACTGTGATGAGTGACTATATAAAATGTTAGAGCAATACTAATATTATACAGCCAATAAGAATTACTTATGACAATTTTTTTTCATGCAAGAAAACCTAGTCTGTTCACACAAAGTAAAGACATCAAGAAGAAATGCACAGAATAAGGAAAGATGAGAATGTTAATATGATAGGCATAAGGCAGAGAAGTACTTTGAGTATAAGGAGCAATGGCATTGTATATGGATGCTGCAGTCAGACCTGGGATAGCAGGAAAACCGGCCCTGACACAGACGGCTCTAGTGGTGAAGGAAGCCATGTCAGCAGAGGATTGCCATCTTCTAAGACGAGAAAATCCTCCTGTGCTGCCAGAACTAGTTACATACTGGTGCACTCTGAATCCCTGGGAAGCCTACAGGGCCACAGCAGAACCCTCAATGGGGACACTTTAGACCTGCCAACTACAAGAAGTTGAGGGCAACAATCCCATATTTTATTTTTTATTTATCTATCTATCTATTTATTTATTTATTCATTCATTCATTCATTTATAATAGGGTCTTATATATACAAGATATAATAAAGATATATCCATGTATTCCCTTGTTCCAGCTCCCTTCCCCATCTTTATCTACTTGCTTGCATCCAGTTTTAAGTGAAATTTCCTTAGAGAGTCAGGTACTTTGTAGAGAAGAGAAACACAAAGAACCAAAAAGCTACTCCTGCAGTCTAACTTCTCAGAGATGAGGACACTGAGAGGAAAATGATTTATATAAATTATTATATAAGGTATATTATTATGTTTATATTTAAGCATTTATTATATAAAATATGTACTTTTATAAGATACATATTTATATCATACATATAAGATATTTATAACATACATATAAGATATTCTATCTAAAATATCTAAGTATCACATATTCATTCAAATACCTTCTATAACTGCTTTCTTATTCTCTTATTTCTAATTCTCTCTCCCTCCATCAACCAAACTAATCCTTAATGTTCCTGAATTCTGCCTAGTGTCCGTCTCTGCTCATCTGCACATATATTTCCAAATATTTACAATTCTTTACACTGTAAAAGTAATACAAAATGAGAATGGAAAGTAAAAGACCTTAATAAGAACCACCCTTCATAGATATTTGTTAGCAGGCATACTATACAATCTTTTAGACTTCAATGAATATATAATTCGTATACATAAAAAAAGACATTTACAGTGGTATATTAGGTAGAATTACAATGAATTTTACCCTTAAATATGTATACATAACAGGTATATGGAGATATAAGTGCATATATATATATTTATTTACAAATGGAGAGGAAAAGAGAAACTTCACTTTTAAGTGTAGTATGTTACATATAAAAATGTGTCAATTTTTGATCCTTTTTAATAATGTATATTAATATATTTTAGCTTTGTGTAGTAAAATACAAGATACCTCCTGTATATCTATATGTATATTTATATAAAAATTGATGCATTCTTTGAATGTTGACAGATTTGA
The DNA here is from genome assembly GCA_004025045.1 of Sigmodon hispidus. NCBI lineage: Eukaryota > Metazoa > Chordata > Mammalia > Rodentia > Cricetidae > Sigmodon > Sigmodon hispidus. The sequence continues at coordinate 54,160 of PVIH01009492.1, read as the reverse complement.
CCAATATCTGTAACATAGTACAAATTTCAGTTAACCTCCCCTTGGTGTATGTAACTACTCTCTCTCAGTTCAATACCAATAATTATTAGTCTTTCTAGTTTGTGCTAATCTAATGAACAAAAGATGGGCCAGCATTAAAATTTTTATTTTTTAAGTTATAAGAAGGTGATCATTTTAGTTGCCCGGGAAGAACAAAGAATGTTCTTTTAAACAAAACAAAAAAACACTTTTCAATAATGTCCAAAGTTAGAGATAAAATATAAGGGCAAAGTCTTTGAGTTTAGTTATTAGGTTAAAGATCACATAAACTTTAGAAATAAAAGAAAAATCAGTCATCTGTTGCTATAGAAATCCTAATTTTAGTTCACCTAAAGGTGTGTTAAGTGAGCTCTCTGTCATTACAGGAGGCCTGGTGACTAGACACAGGTCTCTGAAGATGAGGATGGCTGACTTAAGCTACTTTGTCCCATACATGTCTACATCTCCATCCGAATTTACTGGACAGGTACTACAGGTCTGGAGAACACGACAAAGCCAGAAATGTTACTGAAATCTGGGCCCTAACCTTGAGAAATTTCCCTTTTTTTTCTGTGTAAAACAGAAATTCACATGGAGATAATATTACTTTTACCATACAGAAATGCTTCAGAAAATTGTCTTCAAAAGATCAATGTTGCCTGTAATATTTACAAGTTTAAAAGTCCAACTTAAGTCATTTCCAAAAATGTACGTAAAACAATGTTGTCTGTGCAGAGTATACAGCTTCTTAGCTTTGGCTATAAATGTTCCTTGCTCTCACAGTAGTGACTATAAACCTCCTTTTAGTTAATTATTAGTTGGAAGAAGATTGGTTATTTTTATAATTGATGCAGAGCCAGAACGCCCTGTGATGAGGGATCCTTGTTAGCCTTGTGTGTCAGCGGGTGGGATCTTAGGCTTCTTTGCAGTCTACATAGCATATTATCTTCTGCATCAAAGTCATCAAAGGCAGAGGCAGAGAGACACATATTCAAATATTATAACAGAAAAAAATCCTCTGTTTTCACATTCCTCCCTGGTAGTCTACATCATAGATTGTGAAATGAGGGAGTCTAAATCTTTGCAACCATACCTGAGTTTACACTAATCATATGAATTTTTCCAAGGTCCTGATGGCTTCAGGGTGGGGCTGTGGCCAGAATGACCATGACATGGTTAAAGGGTTAGAGCCTTCAGCTCCATATTCAAGTGTTTCTTATTTCTGTTGCCACATTTTTATTTAGAAGACTGTCCTTTTACCTTTTCTTACAATTTTCACCTCCTTGTTTATTCTACCCATTTGCCCTTGCATGTTATTTACTGTGTCTATTAGAGCCCTTAATGCTTCAGAGTCTTTTAAATTCTTTATTTAATAATCCTAACATCTTCATCAGGGCACAATCTGGTTTTGCATTTTTACTTTTTACTTCCTGTGGGCTTTTCTCTTTCCTTTTGCTATATCTTATATTTTTTCTTGAGGGTGACATAATAGGAAGTGAAGTAACTATACCTCTAGTATAAAAATTTGGTTTTTTTTTTCATAATGACTACAGTGAAGAGATAAAATAGAATTATCTTCTGTAATAAAACATACTCTTGAATTTATCTATGCTTACTCTTATTTTTTCCTCATAGTAATTTTAATGAAGACAGAGTGACATTATCCTCTACATATCCTCTAAAGTATATTTTTAAACTAATACATGATTATTCTATTCAAACATGTACCTTCTACTAGGTATATGATCTAAAACATATATATATATAATATATAGACTAGCTTCTCCCATTTAAGTATTAACTAGGCCTGACCCTGCTTAGCTTCCAAGATCAGACAAGATCATGTGGGCTCAGAAGATATGGCCATACACAAGGCTTGCTTCTCAAGTGACCATCTGTGATATAATTTAAGCTACTATGAAGGATGGACGCACACCATCTGTTATAGTTGAAAAAGAGCACCAATAATTGATGTACATTACAAATTTGCTTTTCTTTTAACCTAGCATATTGATATTGCAAGATGTAATTCTTTAAAACTCTTTCCTGAAAGCAGCTATCACTAAAGAAACACTTCCGAAGGGCTGTCATTACATCACTAATACAGTGAGTGAGATACAGGGAGTGTCTAATTCCTCCACTATACAGATTCTGCTAATTCAAAACAATAAGCCCCATTACCAAGAGAAAGTCTTAGATATTTTAAAGTTAACTTCCCTTGGAGAACTCCATGACACTTAATCCAGCTAAGGTAGTGATCATACCCTGTCTTTACAAAGCTGGTCAGAGTTAAACAAGTCAGCACTGAAATACTCATATTGCAGATTTCTAATTGTCAGGTTGAAGGAATCAGGGATGGGAAGATAACTTTCTGCTTCACTGTTATTTGGAGAAAGATCCTTAAACTTACAAAACAAGCAAGAAGATCAGATGGAAAAGGTCTGTGGGTTTTCTTTAAGTCATCAGTCCTCTAAAATAGAAAGGAAGGTCAACTGTTGAACATGTGGATGACAGCCCCACTAACAGAGGTGCTGGGGAGACTGCTAATTACAGAGGGGAGGGGCAGTCTTCCTGGAGGACACCAGTCTGCGCTGACTGTCTTAAGTCTTGCTAAGTCACCCTTGGTTCTATTATCACAATGAAAATGTACCTTTCAGAAGAAGCATAACAAGCCCCTAAGGGAAGGATTATAGCTATAGTTTTTATTAGGGAAATGGACCTAATTAGGGATTGCATGAGTTCTTTTTCAGAGAATTCTCCAGTGCATCAAAGTGGATCTAAGATACAAATCTTACAAGCAGGAAAATACCTGTTTGTTTCCTTTTATTAAACTAGACAGCATAGTACATGTAGCATGAGAGATAATTCCTTGCCAAGGAAAGCAAAGCAATGCGGTCAAGAGTCATCCAGAAAATACACCTAGCAACATGTGTTAGACCAGATTAAAACACATCTGCCAGCAACTGGAGACATGTCCCAGTGGTTAAGGGTAATGAGTGCTCTTGCAGAAGACCTTGGTTCAGTTCCCGGCACCTGTATATCGGCTCACACTCATCTTTAACTCCCCTTCTTGGAGATTCAATGCCTTTTTCTAACCTCCATGGGCACCTGACTAGAGGCATACTCTCGGACTGAAAATTTACTACATTTACATGGAAAACATTTAGTAAAATATCACTTTCCTTTCTTCAACTTCATACATGGTGAGTTCTGTTACCGACCAAGGCCAATTCAATGTCGTAAAAGCAAATGACAAGATAAAACACATACAAGTCTAAAAATACAGTTTTTAACATAGATAGCACAATTCACCAAGCATAAAACTAGTGCAAGAACCTCTATCAGTATAAGAAAAGTAAGTAATCAGTAGATACAGCAAATGCTTCCTGAGCCACACATAAAGCCCAGCATCAGAGGAATAGAGAAAACAACCCCAAGATGTCTGGTATCCACCACTAAAGAATAAATGTGTCACCATCGGATCTCAGGAGAAAGGCAAACAAGTTGATAGTAATAAGTCAATGAAGGCATAAGAGCAAATTGATAAAGTACTGAAGGAAAAGAAAGAGGCTGATCTTTGAATTTTCACTGATGAACTAGTGATATGTCAAATCAAAGGAGATACAAAGTCTGCTGAAACCACACTGGCTAGGATTTTCTAAACTACACACGCTAGTGTCCCCGCTCTCTATTCTTACTCTACATACTCAGAAATTTCTTAGATCCAGGTCAATGGAATCCAAGGAAAAATAAGCTCTTAAACATGCTGCTCAAAATAATGTCACACATGCAACATGATCATAGAGGAAGGGAAGGTCCTTGTTGAGTGGAATTGCTACCACGCTTCGTGGATGGACACCTAAGTAGGAGACAAACCTAATTAGATTAGGACTCAAAGGTAAAACACCCGAAGTTAAGGTGTCACTTAGTTCCTAATATATCACGTATGGTTTAAGTAATTGGAACTGAGTGTTTATTACCCCCAGCTGAGGGTCTCACTTGCTGGCACTGTTGTTAGCTATTAAGGGCAGGACCCATGTTCCTCATTTCCATGCCCCCTGGCAGCACCAAGTACATGGCAAACAATAGAACAATTGAGTGAAAGGAGGAAAATTTAAGCATCAGTTTACATTCCTTGGAATCTACCCTATGCATGTGGGTGACGGGTTGGCACAGCAAGAAGCAGAGATAGAATTAATATTGGGTGCAGCACACACATGCACAAGCAAAGCCTACAATGCCTCTCTCTTGCAAGGTACTGTCTCGTTCATGCTGAAACAACTGACATTAGTAATCAGACTGGAGGCTCAGTTACTAAAAGCCTTTGCTTCTCTCACTGACCAAACACCATCACAGTACTAGAAAAAAGAAGTCACTGGTAAAAGAAACCAGAAATGTCTAATATCTCTGCTCTTAAGGTGTGGGCAGGCTGAGTCAGATGTTCTTCTTCCTCATGTGGAACCACAGACTCAGGCTGATGAGCTTACTGTCTGCACCACGATTGTTTACTCAGTCACATGGCTGCACATAACTGCAAAAGACGTCAGAATGCATTCTTGCTGTGGCCCCAGGAAAACATGGATTTGAGTGAGAAGTTCACAGCCTCTGTCACTGTACTTTATAGCTTTACCTTCCACTTTGAGATTTTTACTTGCCATGCATGTATGTGTGTATGTACATGTGTGTAATTATGCTTCTGTATGACATACTTTGATCCCAGAAATATAATAAATGCCAAGACTTTAAATCACATACGGTTGATACTCTACTTCTGAAGGAAAGAGAAAAATCTGGGATTAGGACCCAGAACAAAAGACTAATGAAGAAACTCTGCTTATAGTAAGGCATCCATAAGGTACTTACCAGGTCCATATATACAACACAGTCATGAGAGGTTCATGTCCCAGCTCTTGAATGTTAGTAAAGCATCACATTTCTCTCACAAAGGATAATAAAGTGGTAACTGTTGCCTTGAGGTTGTCTATAATTCCATCTTTCCTCAAGAGCCACCTAATCTTGGCTTAGCTCTTTCCAAGAATCATTTCATCTTAAGCTTGGCCCTTTCCAGCACTGGAAAGCCGTTTTCTTCAGAGTTGTATTTCACAAAAAAAGTAATATTTATTTTCAGAGATATTTTACATATCAAATAATGGGTAAAAATAATCCAATTAAAATATAGATACCAAGCAACTGACTAAACACTCCTAGATTCATTAGTTAGTTACATATGGGCCTTCTAACATATCCAAATTAAACTCATGCCTTTGTAAAATGAAGAATCAGGATTTGTCATAGACTCTTACTATCTCTCAAATGTTAAACCATTGATGTTAAATCATGAATATAGTAGTCTACATGTTCCTTTGACATGAGATTTGCTCTGATCTTCGTCTTAATGCCTTCTGCATCAACCATCATTTATTAAACATGTACTGAATAAACAGAGCCATGATGTTTTTATTATTAACTTATTTACATGTATTCGTGTGAGGGCTGACAATCTTGATGAAAAACACTTAGCCGCATGAGTCACTCTGTAGACAGCTTTCCTAATTATAGGTATAGAGTAATGCTCTGACCCTATGCTGACAACAGGAGCAGTCACTCTGAGAGCATAAACAGCTATAGCATATGAACCTCATGCTCTAACTCTGTGCTACCTCATGCCTTTTGGTCCAATTAGAAATCATAACCAGTGCAAGACTGTGTCCATCCCCTTTCACCTCAGGCATAATTCCCATATGCTTCTCTGCTTCTTCTAGCTCATTCAGAGTGTCAGATTCCTCCACTAAAAGTTCTGTATGGGTAGAAGACTGTGTATATATGCTGTACAATACCAAAAGCACTTCTGGGTATTTACAAGTACTCAGTAAACATTTGTGGAAGGCATTAGTAAAAATGACAAGATTATTTGGATTCTTTCCTCCACATTTGAAGACATCAGTCATAATAAAGTGACCCTCACACCAGCTCAGTATCTTTTATTCCCTCCAACATCACAGAAAAATAAAGTTGCTTTTTGTACCTCAAGGAGGGTGCAAACCAGAAACCCAGGTTATTGTCTTAATGTTCTCTCATTTATCAAGAAAGGACAGAGTTTTGGAATTGGACACATTTTTGGCAGATTTTCACCAAACAAGAACCACAAGCACAGGCGTGGTTCACTTCAGCAAATCCTCCCCAGGAGTCCTCTCCAGGACATCTCCAAACCTCTCTGGGACCAATCCAGCACCCACCACACGAATCTCATGTAAACAAATACCTTAGACATTAGACCTAACCCGACACGTGGTAAGTAGTCAGAATTTATTTAAAGAGGGGAGAAAAGGTAGATCCAGTAAAAGGTAAGCTTTCCTAAACTGGCCATGAACTTGATAAGATAAATTATTCTAGACTGTTTCAGAATTGTGGGATGTTATTATTCAACAAGCTGTTGTTAGCAGAGCTGTCTCTCCGTTAGCTTTTTGGCATACAAAGAAGAGCGTCTTTTGCCAACAATGAGCCTATTCACTGTTGTCTCTCAAATATGGTTAAATAATTCTCCCAAAATAATGATAAAAGGCTACAGCTTTAAAATACAACACACAAAACATTTTGTACACTTCAAAAGTTTTCATATGTGTAGAACACTTTAAACTTCTACTAATCCTTAGAATAGTAAACAGTAATATCTAATAATTCATAAAATGGCCTTTCGGTGCCAAAAAAGCTATTCTAAGATCTTCTTTCATACTTCTCAGTTTCCAGGGCTTTCTTCAAATATGTTCTGATCAAAAGGTTTGTCTTAAGTCTCACTAGTTAACTTCCGAAGCAAAAGCCCCCACATCTAGGCCTGCCAGCCAGCCTGTGAATGTTATGTACTACTATACACACAGATAGTGTAGAAAGCCCCAAGACTAAGAAAAGCTTCTATCAGGAGTTAATGTACTCCATAGAAAAAAAATTAAACTATCATTTTTAAATGACAACTAGCATCATTTCTAAGAAATTTATATTTACTGACTTTAGAAGTATCACACAGCTTTAGAAACATACAAAGCATAAAGTTCAGGCAAGTCATCAAGTGAAACCTTGAAGTAGAGCGTTCTTATCACTTCAGTGTTTTCTGTTCTTAAATTTAAACACCCAGCTTTAGATTTCATTTAATTTTATAGGACTTGTCCTCTGAGTCTCACTCTTTCTGTTACTGGATGCTACCTTAGGTGGAAAGCATGCATGGTCATCCCACCCCTAAACTCTCAGTATCTGGGAGGGTGGATTGTTTTCAAAACACATTTTATGACTATATGGCTATACAAAATTAAATAAAAAAAAAATAAAAGACCACACTTTAAAGCCAGGTGTAGTGACACATACCTGTAATTCCAGTTCTCAGGAGACTAAGGAAGGAAGACGAACTGAAGTTTGAGGAGAGCTTGAGCTACATAGCAAATAGCTCACAGCCTGTGCTAGTGTGCGACACTCCTACACAATGTGACTGCTCCTAAGAGGCTCAGTCTTGCTACCACTGGTTGCTGTTACCACATCCCAGATATACTCTCTTCACATCAAGTGAAATTACACACACACACACAGAGTATGTTTAGAAAGTCACAATGCCACCAGGACCAGAACATACACATGGACATGCTACACAAGACATACTGCCACAATCTGAACAGTGAGGGCAAGAAAGGAACTGCTGTTCCTTCCCTGCTTTTTCTAGAAACAGTGGCTGGTGCTCTTCAGAGTGAAATGGTATCCAGCCTCTCTCTGAAAAAGTACAAGCTGCTGGGCAAGGTGTTTCAGGTGCCCCTCCTGCCCCAGCTTCACCATCTATCTGAGGCCAGCCTGTACTATACAATAAGACTGTCTCCAAATAACACAAAATGTATAAGCCAGTGATCTTCAGTGTGTTCACAGATTCAAACAACTATCACTGCAACAAACTTGTAGGACATTTTCTGCTCTTCATTTGCAGTTTCTCACCTACCACAAGTCCATAGGAGACCAAATGCCAGCTGTTTAACTTAGAAATACGTGAAGACACTATACAAGGTTGAGCAAAGCCCTTTGCACACTTTGAGCAGAAGCACACTTTGACACATCTGTTCTTAGTCCAATGGGAGTCATTACCACCATAGATTCCGTCTGCAGATTCAGTACTGAAATTCTATGTTCACACCAGAGGGAATCTCAACTAAGCAGTCAAGAAAAGTTGCTAATTATGACTCACTTTATGACAATGTTTTTCTTGAAAATGGAAAACAGACTTCTGATGAGGAGTGGTGGCACATGCCTTTATAGAACTTGGGAGGCAGAGGCAGGCACATCTGTGTGAGTTTGAGACCAGCCTGATCTACAGAATAAATTCCAAGACAGCCAAAGTAACACAGAAAAACCTATCCTGAAAAGACAAAAAAGAAAAAGAAAAAGACTTCTAGACTATCCCGAAACTATGTCTAAGAAATCTATTCAATTAAAATTAGTTCCAATTTCTACTTTTCAACCCTCTAGGTTCTCTGTTCTTAGGAAAAGTATACTTTTTAAATCTTAATTCAAATTGCTCATAGCTACTACTATATACCTAATACCAAAAACAGCAATAACAAAAAGTTCATGTATAACTTTAAAAAAAATAAAGCATTCAACTACCTTTAGTATGAACTTACAGTTAGGACTTCACTTCATGAAAAAAACAAAACAAACAAACAAACAAACAAAAACCCTCCACACACAAAATTCCTTTCAGGCTCTAATGAAAAAGCAGGACTTTCTCAACAAGATACCAAACTGTAGAAAGGTGGGGCTATTTTCCTTGGTGTCACCAATGCCCCAAATTCCTCACATTCCCCAGCTATAACTTCAAGGCACCAATCATCACATACCACATATTCTCTGTCGGGAAATGGGTCTATTCTACCAACAAATTTTGTATGAAATTTAAGTATGTATGTGCATAGATACATTTCCTGTTTAACTGAGGTGGAAAAGTACTACGGCCATTACATCAGACTGCACCTCGCCTCAGAAAGCCCTGCCAGCTGTTCTGAAAGCATGCTTTCTTCTCTGGCCATGGAAACTGCCCATGCCCCGGGAAAACAGAAATAAATGTAGCCTAGATAAGCTCCTGTTAGTGGGAAGGACAGTGAGATGACAGGCTCCTGAATACAGTGCAACACATAAGATAAAGATACCTGAGGTTCCAGGTACGACAAAACATACCGGATTTTACTATTTACATTTTAGAGACAGGGGGTACTGGGAAAATAAAAGGCTAATGCTCTTTTGGCTTTCAGATTCTCACTATGCTTTCTTATGGAGTTTTGTTCAATTATCGGCAAAAATCAAAGTAATTATAAGCACCACAGTTGAACAGCCAGTTCAATCCTGGCTTTAAAAATGAGTGAAAAAGTCATTGCTCAATCCCAGGGCCAATGCAGGCTTTTCCTTGGGCAGCTGAAGTCTTCAGACACGACCAAGAATGAGCTTCTGACACAATTTTTATGTCCTGCTGCAACATGAATTCTTGAGAATTGTGTTTTCTATCATCCCAGGAAGTTTAGCACATGCCTGTCCTTCTGTATTTATTTTCCTCTTTTGAAAGGCATATTATTTAGAAAAAGAAATACCTAATTTTATTCAGTGACCCTTAAAAAGGTTCATGAATAGCAAAGTGGGCAGTGTTTAAAGCTTCTCAGTTTAATCATAAACTTTGAAACAATGATGATACTATTTTATGAGAACAAAAATAAAACACAGTTCGAAAACATCAAACTCCAAATCCTCCCCCCCCCCAAAGAATATATACTGAGACAGGAGGATTCTAAGTTTGAGCCTAACCAGGACGACAGAATATTGTGTTTAAACTGAAAAAGACAAAAACAAATCAAATTATTCTGGTCAACTTGAAAATTATATTTTTTAAAAAAAATCTGTGTTATTTGGGGAAGTAGATGATAGCTAGTACATTATCCTTGATAAAACTGGGGAGAATTGTTTAAAACAAAACCTAGACTTGGAGAATCTATGCTCAAGGATTTTCTCAGGTTTGTCTGGACCCTCAGTGTCAACACAGGAAGCTCAGGCAGACACAGGGGAAGGTCTGGCCTAATGTGGGCCCTTTATACCTACTTCCATATACAGGCTTTCTCCCCTCCCAGTCAGCTTCTTCCATCAGTTCAAGAAGAAAGGGGAATCATAATTTCTTGCCAAGACTGACCACCTGATAACACTATATTCTACTAGGGAAGACATACCAGACATATAAAAGTGGGCTTATTATCTTTTAGAGGAAATGGTCCTTCTAGGTAAAAGTTCTTAAAGAAATACTCAATAGCTTTGAATCATATGCACTCTCTAATTATTCTACTCAGGAGTATACTATAGTCTTCATTAATGATAAACACGAAAAAAGAAAAGTATTAGAAATTTGGAATGGATAAATGTTATGTTTTCGATGAGGTTTTAATTAAACTTGATTTAGACCTTATTATTTAGTGCCTTATTTTTTAATTCTGTAGGTAAATGAAGAGAGAGAGAGAGAGAGAGAGAAATCTGAAACTGCCATTGTTCTTAAGACTGAGATACCACAGAGGCTGCCCACAATGAAGAAAAAAAAAATCATAATGACTCATATGACTATTCAGTTTGGGCCAGACTGTCAGAGTTAAAATTGCTGATTTACCATTTGTTAGAAGCATGTGACCTTGGGAAACTAAAGGCTTTCATGGGTTCCTCAGCCACACCATCAAAGATAAAGAGGTATAATGCTGCTGTTGTTGTAATAGGACTTGAAAATGCCTGGTCCTGCGTCCTCAGTAAAGCCACTTACTTACCCTTATGCTTCACCATCCATGCTCTGAGGCCCCTCTTACTTCTCCTTCCTTTTCTTAAGCTAAGGAACAAAATGTTATAAAGTTCTAATTATTTAGCTTTATCAGTAAGTGCTGTTTAAAACTCAACACTCCTATTTAGTTCATTCTAAAAACTTTTTAGAAAAAAGTTAAATATATAAATTAATTAAAATAAAGATGGTATTAGTGTCTGGTGTGCTTTCCAAGCCATGAATGGCTGCTGTTTCCCACAGTTTTGGACCTAGAATCATGTAATCACACCATTGGTGACATCATAGGAAATCCTAAGAATTCAGGATCTAACCTCCAAGGTCCTTTGTTTGGGGGATTTCTTTTCTATTTATACTAAATCCCCACTATACTTTCAGAAGAAAAAAAAATGGAAAAAATAGTATTTAAAAAGATGAGGCTTGATGAGGTAAAGGAGGAGGGTCAGGAAATTAGGAGGGGGAGTAGTGGTGATTTGGGAAGAAGTGGACAGTCAGTGGGATGAAGGTCTGACATGTCATGTAAGGATGCTCTGTATTCAAAGATTAGACCTTCTATGTGAACCAGCAAGGCATTCTCACTGGCTTTACTTCCCTGTTAGCTGTCCCTAGAGGGACACTAAAGAACAGCACGTCCAAGGAAGTTGACTTCTCACTCTAAGAACAAACAAACAGGCACAGAAGCAGCTTCTAGAATAGCAATGACTACAGGGACTTAGTGTTTCCCTGGCCTGGACCTTAGCAGGCAGCTGGGTGGGGCAGATGGTGGGAGGTGAGCAGAAATCTAACCCATTAAGGACTGATTCCAAGCTAACCACCTGCTTGTTCAAATTTAACACTTTCTCTTTTTGTTCCTGCATCCACCCTGAATTCTCGCTCTGTCCAGATGCTTGTGGTCATAGATCTCCCTAAGGAAAAAACTGCAATATGGAAAATGAACTTTTGCATAGCAACAATACAAATATGTACTGTGTCCAACTCAGCTCATGCAGAAAACAGTTTTGCCTGATCTCTGTGTGAATAGATGTTCACAAGAAGAAGCTGCACTTCATGTGAACCTTCTGCAAGGCTAGTTCACTGATTAGAGCTTCAGTGTTGTATGGAGTTTGGGATGTTACAAGTCCATAACCAAGTTATCTTGGCCACTTTTGGGCCTATTAATAGCCATTTATTGTCCTCCTCTGAATATGAACTAATAGCTTTGTGGTCATTGGCTAGATTACTTGGAACGTATAACCTAACCAGTGGCTTTTTCAACTAAGCAAAAGCTAAGTAAGCATACTACTAAATAGCATCTGAGGACTGTAACAGGAGGTTCCTCTGCTTTGCTCTAACCAACCCACCTAAAGTTTCCACCAACTTATTTAAAAAGTATCTTGATCTATGAACATCTCACAGAGGGTGATAGAAGAGATTTCCCTCCAGACACTGGGAGAACTTCAAACTCTCCAAGATATTGGCACAGAGTCTGTTAAAAAGTACCAGATATAGCACACAACCATCAGAGAATAATGTGACAAAATACAAGGTCACCAGAACATAGATTTGAAGTTATTCACTGACATCACCTCCCAGGACTTTAACTTTCTTGACACATACACTTTCTAGCTCCTTCTCTCTATGTTTCCACATTTCTACAATAAGAATGACTTCTTCAGAATCATTCATCTTGATGTGGTAAAAGAAATCCTAGTTCCAAATTCTACAGAGCTGAGTCCTAATAATAATTTAGAAATATGAACATCTTTGCTTGGTTTGCGTACAGCCACAAACCTCCCTAGGTCACAGTGTCTTTCCTGTGACATAACAGAGGGGTTTCTAGCCTTAAAGGTAAGATTACAATTTAAAAATAAAAACAGATAGATAGATAGATAGATAGATAGATAGATAGATAGATAGATAGATGATAGATAGACAGATAGATAGGTGATAGATACCCTAAATTTCTATTACATATACTTCCTAATCTGCCAAACAGTCTTCATAAGAATATCTACTACAAATTAACACCCAGCTCTATGCCAGGCATTATGATTACCCTTCTTTATTGGTTTGTTTTGCTTTATTAACATAGAGTCTCCCTGTGTAGGTCTGGCTGTCCTGGAACTCACTACATAGTTCTAGACTGGCCTTGGACTTATAGAGATCTGCCTGCCTCTGCCTAGCAAGTGCTAGGATAAAATGTGTTTGACACTATGCCCAGTGTCCTCAATCTTGATCCTAACTAAGACTTTCTAAGAGATCTTAGGAAAGTGATGATCGCTTGGTTGTATCTAACTCAACTCCTCAACCACCTTCTGCTCTGTTAAGGCCACAAGGCATCCCAAAGAAGCCTTACCCCTTACTTCTCCATTTTTCAAGGTTTAAAATGTTTAGTGAAGATGGTCATAAAAATACAGAAGAATAAACAGCTACAAGAAGATCTATGAGCAGAACGGACTAAGCATTTGTCTCCAGGAAAATGCTAAGGACAACGCTGGTAATTGAGTCATTGAAGAGAAAGGAGAAACTATTCCATTAGTAAAATAAAGCAGCAAAAGCATGATGTTCATCAACAATCCTTGTTCTCATTAGGAAAACAAGCAATTCTGAAAGGACTGAGGCCCAATAATACAGGTCACAAAACTGTTGGATATCTCAGCGCAAAAGGGAGCTGTCAACTTACTAAACCTGTGGAGGGGGAAGATGGCACAGTGGTTAGAACTACCTACCGCTCTTGCAGGGGACCAGGCAGGTCCTAACTGTCTATGACTAACTCTAGAAAGATCCAACACCCTGGCCTCTGCAAGTACCTAAACTCATGTGCACATACACAAACAACACAAACACATACAAGTGAACATAAGTAAATTTAAAAGTTGTTAAGTCTTGAATTATTTAGAGAAATAACTCATGTCTTAGTTTGCGGGGGTGAGGGCATTGTTTCTCACAATTCTAAAAAGCTTTGACTCTATTAAAATACAACAGCAAATCTCACAAAATATAAATACAAGAAAATCTGAGAAAGGAAAGACCCAACACCATATAGACTTGTATGGGGCTCTGTTCTTGTGTTTACATGTCTGCACATGTTTGGTTGACTCTTTTTAAGGAATGAGATAATGAGAATGGGTAAAACATGTACTAGGACCAGGAAAATAAAAGCAAAACCAGGGGTGGACAAGTAAATTCTTTGAGGACTTAAAAAAAAGCACTTTAAAGAAAGTAGATTGAACTCAACTGCCCACTCTAACAGCAAAACACTGTACTGTATGGCAGACACCTTGAGTACTGAGTGGTACATCACCACCACCACCACCAGTCCTCCTCCGTGTCAGTGGGTACTACTGTATAGTACTTTGTTATTCCCTATCCTATCAGACTTAGTAATGAATGCTGAATAATATCTAAAAGACTGCATGTGCAAAAAGCATGTGCAAAAATCTTTCTCTTTTCCTGATCATAGGTTTTTGCATTCTGACCACTTTTTGAGGATTTTCATCATACTCTTTAGATGTTTTGAGACAGTGAGATGATCAGATACTATAAAGCCCAAGTTCTTCTCTCTTTTTTTCTTTTTCTGTTTTTATAAGTATTTCAAACTCCTCTCAAGTATAAGGAGTGCTAGCTGGTTTGCGGGTGCTTTACATTCTGAGGAATATTTTGAGCTCAGTTCAATTACAGAAAGGTGGGCTTGCTTGGCTTCAGTTACTGGCAAGCCTGATACACTTTGTGACAACAGATGTCTCAGCATTGGCTTCCTACTTACTTTCCCTTCAAAGTGTATCACAGTCAGAGCCACAGGAGATTCAGTTAAAATTGGCCTGTTCCTGAAGGTTCTGACTCTGCTGTCAGTCACCTTCTAAAGCAGCCTGACTGCAGAAGGCAAAATCAAGGAAGAAACTGTTCCAGTTATTGAGCTCAAGACAATATTTCCTTTAGCAGTATAATATAAAGTGATTAAAGTCACATTTAAAAATATTGCTCCTAGGACACATATCCAAAACAGACAGGTGGACACAAAATCATTTATATGTGTCTTCATTAACAATAAAACTCAGGAGGTTTAGAGGAAATGGAAAACAAATTCTTAGTAAACAGTGACCCAATTACTTCATTTGAATGCTAGTCAGAATCTTTCTTTTTTCCATCATCTTGACATCAGCATGGACACTTTCAACATCTAAGCCCACTGACATTGCTCTCTCTCTCTGACAATTTTTGCCTCATTAGAAGTTTAATTTCATGTCCATTCTTACCATCTTACTTTTTAAGGCCATCTCTAGACAGCACATTTTCCCTAACATTATTACCAAGTATCCTAAACTTAATTTGCTCATTTTCTGTCCAACTATAGCATCATGTGATTCCTACTGTAACTCTATGTCTAGAGCTGAGCACCAGGGCACTAGGGAAAGACATACAAAGTCCAACAGTGTTACTCAACATGCATGAGTAGTGGTTGCTAATAAGCTTTCGGCAGTGTTGGGCCATCCCATTACTACCAAACTTCTATCCTTTGACATATACACTGCCACTCTCATTCTCAGACTGCTATCTAGAAAGAATGCCATCTCCCCAAGCAACCCACTGCTACTAGGCCATGGTACATCTATACCAACCTTGAACTTCTGCCCTCTGTTGTATTCTGAACCCTTTTCTAAGAAAAACAACTCCTTTTGAGTTTGGTATTCAACTGCATTCTACCTTCTCTGGCTCATTATCAACTTCCCCTTTGTTCTTTTCCTTTATGTTGTCAACCACCCCTCTTGAGTCAAGCATCTTAACTTACTGGGGTGCCTACACCTGGTCATTAATTTGACTACATCTCCAGTCAAGTAAAAGCAAGCAGCTGGACACAACTTCAAGGGATTTTCTTAACTAGATCATTGAGGGAAGAGGCATCACCCAAAATCTGGGACACACCTTCTGGGGGCATCTCAAATAAAAGGACAGGGAAGAAGAATGGCTTTTGCTTTTTATCCATTTGCCGTCACTCGTCACTCTCATTGGCAAGTTCATCTATCCTGTTGCTGAAAAATTCCTTCCCTAGTATTAGAAACTCTTTCCCTAGGACCCCAACACAGACCGAAGACCAGCAGCTCTTTCAGAATCCTCTGGGACTCCAGCATCAGATTTGTAGTGCTGAGACATCCAGTCTTCTGAACTAAAAAACTCCCTAATTCTTGGACTTTCCACTAAGACAGCCACTGTTGAACTGCCTGTAAGCTACTATAGTAAATTCCCTTTTAATAGGCTCCAAATATCTTATCTGCATGCACACACACACATGCGCATAATATATATCCAAATCCTGCACTAAGGCATTCTTACTCAACCTCAAGTGTCCATAGGTACTGCCCTAACACAATGTCCACTTCAAAAGTAGGCTTGAAATCTAAGTTAGAGAATGTTGAGGCTGTGGAAGACCTACAGAGATTTATTTTTTCCTAAAGGTCCAGCAAGTGCTTTGGCACTGTGTGGTCGACAGTGCTTACCTGAGCATGGGGACAACAACGTGGGCTCCAGAGAGGAAGCCAGTGGGACACATTACTCTAATTAAACCCTAAGATAAGCCACAGCTCTGGCTTTTTAGTTAAACAAGCCAGTAAATTCTCCTTTGGGTGTAACCCAGTTTGAACTAGGAGTTCTTTTACTTTCACTACAAAGAATTTTAATTAATGCAATTGCCAGAATTTTAACCTTGTGAGTTTTCATACAGTAGCCAGGAGTTTTAAACAGGAGTATTGGCTCCATTTCATTACAGATCTTACCACCATCACTATCATCCACCCTGGGTCACCTACTTCATTTGCAGCCAGAGCCAGAACTGTGTCTAAAGCCCAAGGCCTGATGTCAGAGGACCAAGATTGTCTCAAAAGAACATTTGCTGCTAATTCTGGGCATCCAAAAAGCCATAAACATACACTGCAGCAACTCCAAATATTTTTAAAACATTCTACACTCAAAACTAAACAGGTTTGCTGGCTGAATGTGGCTTGTCAACCTCCCCTTAATGTTCCTTGTTTCCTAGGTGATCTCATCCAATACTAAGCCTTCATCTACCATCTCTACACCAAAATGCCACATTTTTATTTCTGACTCACAAAATCAACCTCAACACCTACTCAACATCTTTACTTGGATGCTCAAATGCATCACAAATTTAAGTTGTCTAAAAATGAAATTCATGACCTGGCAGCTCCACCTGATCACCTACCTAAAAGTTGCCTTCCTCAGAGGTCTTACTGCAAGAAGAAAGTATAATAATGAGGGAGAAATTTGTTACTTTGAGATTTAATTATCTCTAGAAAAGTGGTCTTAAATAGAAATTCATCATTCAATACAAATCTAAAAGGCCTTAATAAAAACACTGCAAATTAATAACAACTAATAACAAATCAGGATGATAAAAATATTCTTTTGTAATTAATAACTAATGTTTCAACTTGGAAGAATGTATCCTAATAGTTGTAATATCAACTGGGGATTATTTTACTTTAAATATATCAATATTTCACAGTTTTTCACCCTTACATTAGGGCCAATATGATTCAAGTAGTATATAAAAAAGAAAAAAAAAGTTTCAGAAACCAACTCTAAGATTCCTTTGAAATTCTTTTGCTATTTCAAATACTTAAGAAAATTACTTGTTGTTATCTCAATTCATATATTTTCAATTTTTACTTTCCATTTATTCTCAATTTATTTTTAAAATACACAGAAACAAAATTTCACCATAACAAACACAAAAGCAAAGAAGTTCATTAAGGCATGTGCAAATGTGCCTTTTCTTCTCTATCAGTACAACCAGAGGCTGGATCTGATTGATGCTCATCAGATGTTGGGAGATTGGGCAAATATTATCATATTCTAACAAAGCTAAAGAGTCACTGCATATATTATTCATGATTATTTTGTGCAATACTGTGTTAGGGGAAATACCCCCACAATGTAACTATGCTATACAATGAGCTATTGTTTGTAGACGTGTTATAATATAATATAACAAAAATACACGTTTCCAAATCTGTGAAAAATATAATCAGAAAACTTCCCCTCACAATAAGGAACTTGAAGTCTGGGGGATTCCTCAAAGTTAGTAAGCTAGAGAATGGCCCTGAATCTACAGGGTCTGCTTTCTAATCTAGATAGATTAGAAAATTTAATTTGTCTGTTTATATAGAGTTCCATCTATGCCCCAAAACTTTTCCTCATAAAAAGGTAAACAAGGAAAATAAATAAATCAGTTCTCTTTAAAAACAGAGATTCTAAGATAGACTAAATTAAGTTAGAACTTGGCTTTTCAGTGCTGGAGAGATGGTTCAACAGTTAAGAGCATTATCTGTATTTTCAGAGGGCCCAGGTTCAATTGCTAGCATCCACATGGCAGCTCATAACTGTCTGTAACTCCAATTCCAGGGGATCTGACACCCTCAGACACACATGCAGGCAAAACATTAACTCACATAAAAATAAATAAATCGATTTTTTAAGTAAAAGAAATGAAAGAAAGAAGGTGACCTTTCTTTTTCTCCTAAGACTACTGCTGTCAAAGCATTCTGCCATAAGCATTGTGCCAGATGTGTTAGACAGCCATTACACTACTGACCTCAGTGCTAACTCAGTGGGGAGACAGGTTAAAAACAACAACAAACTCAAAACAAACAAACAAAACACCTCATGTCTGACTGTTTATGATCCCCAAAGCAATTGTTATTTATGAAGCGTTATTGTTGGGCCTCTAATCAAGCTGAAATTTCTTCTGTAATAAACAAACAGGATCCATTAATGGCTTTTTTGTTTCATTGTTTCAAAAATACTCATTTGGAAAGGTGCCAGTTTATGTCTAATTACTGCACAAAGTAATCCAAGGCAAATGTGTAAACTCAAGCATCCTCATCATCCTGAGCAAGGAGCCTTTGATTTTATCACCCAACACTTATATTAAAAAAAAAAAAATCAAATATCTGTTGTAAAAGCCAAGAAGCTTATTAAAGGCTTGATTCATGACAAGATTCTTTTTATATAAACTTTTGTTTCTATTTTGGACGTTCCACAGTGCCTTAAGCAGTGTTCCAAACACAGAAGTTGTGCAACACTTGTGCGTGAAACATAACAATGAAAATGAAAAGAATATTTTTTGGTAAATTTCTCCTTTACTAGCCCTGGGATGGCATTGGATAAGAGACAGACCAGCAAGTTTCCTGTGTTGTCTACTGTGTTTCTGGCACGTATCAAAGGCATATCCAAGTTAATAGTGTGGGAATTTAGGGAGTTGGCAGTCTAATCAACAGGTATGTGTATAGCAGACAGGCAGATAGCAGAATGCCTTCTAAGCATTCTTAGCATCTATTAAAATGTTTTGGCATGTTTTAAGACTGTTGAGTAGAAGACCTACTTCATTAAGTTTCCAGATATGACCTAAGGCAAGTAAGGTCTCAGAAGCTGCAGCCTCATTTATCGCCTGCTTACCTCTCAGGGCTACAGCAAAAGAAATTAAGGGAAGAAAAAGTTATTCTGAAATCCCAAATTTGAACACAATGTAAAATATCATTAGGGACAATTCCCTGAATGCTGCAATGACTTCCTCTGAGAGTTCCTTATGATGAAGTCAGAATACTGTCCTAAAACATGATCCAGACACTCCATTTCTATGCTCAGAGACAGAAACTGGCATCCCATCCCTAAGCTTATTTTTCAACCACAGCAAATACACACTTGTACCCCAATCATGTTCTCTTCTTGGTAGGATTTCAGTCTGACAGTCCTTTAAAGCATCTTCCACGTTATTGTGTAACTGCACTTCTACAATCCATGGAAAGGCAAAGGATGAGTCATACTTAGTACTTGTCATACTT
Source organism: Sigmodon hispidus (assembly GCA_004025045.1). NCBI lineage: Eukaryota > Metazoa > Chordata > Mammalia > Rodentia > Cricetidae > Sigmodon > Sigmodon hispidus. The sequence goes on along the minus strand of PVIH01009492.1, from coordinate 34,480 downwards.
AGTAGAGGGTCTAACCTATATCAGCTCAATACATACATATACTTCCTGAGTGACAGCATGGGAGAATTATATTTGCGTAGCACCAAATAATGAGATAAAGACACAGCCTGTTTTCTGAAACAACTAGAAAGAACCCTACTGCTCATGTGAAAATATCTTTTAGAGCCAGGTGATAGCAAGAGCAGAGCTGGCCCTGGAAACCAACAGGTACTACCCTTCCCAGTAACATCACTGTGCTGCACCAGAGGAAGGGGAAGAAGATATGTGACCTCATCTGTGATAAATCCTAGCACCTGAGCACCCATTTGGTGATTGCTCAAGAGTTTAAGAATTTTTATTTCTGAAATGGGTAGAATGTTGTCTTAGGTTTTTACAGCAGGAGTCATCTGATTTTATCACACACTAGACACATTAATAGCTCTCTACGATTTACCCCAGAGATACCTCATTGCATGCAAGGCAGAGAGCTTATTACCTAGAAAATCTCAGTTAATCCTCACATTAATTATAACTTGTCTCACAAAGTTATCATTCCATTTTACACAGAAGATCCCAAATAACTATGATGCTACCTCTTGCCAACCACTTATTTTCAACTCTGAAAAAGAATGACATGGTTCATGCTTATTTTCCATAACACACAATTCTGTCCTCTGATATACATCTTTTGTTGTTGTTGTTTTGGAAGCATGAGGCAACAACAACTCCCTTGCCCATGATAAAAATCTGTTTCTCTGTCCTTTCAACATACTGCACCCACTAATCTACCCAATCCTTTCTAAGTACTCAAGGTGTGACATAAGTGCTGAGGATAAAAATGTACAAGTTATTATCTCATTCCCCACGTTTTCAGTCTGGACATGTAAACATAACCATGCATGAGGATGAGCTGCATAGCCCAGGAGTAATTCAGGTCACTTCTGCCTTGAGTGGAAATCTGATTTTCACAAATGATGCCAAAGAGGTTGTGAACCCTTAATATTCTGTCTATCCTCAATATCAGGATAGATAGAAGATGAATAGCACATATTATTTCAAGGACTTCTGAATAGTATTAAGTGGAAATGGAAGGACCACAATGAAAAGGAGAGAGGCCACTAGGCTGGAGAAGCAAAGCTGAAAACCCATCTCAGGAGACAGGCAAAGGGGGCATAGGAAAGTCTGACCCCTCCTTCCAAACACAACTTACAACTCTCTCCTATTCTTACCACAACTCTGATAGCTTGTCTCTTGCCTTTCTATGAAACTGACCAGATGACCTTGAGAACAAGACTATTCATTCAAGAGTGAGCTCTTCTTTCTGGAGGACAGCACAGAAAACAAAATGCCATAAGCAGGGCTAGAGAGCAGAGTTTTTAAGGAGAAAGAAGTCAATCACAGATCACATTACCTATAGCTTCAGTATCCACCACAATAGCAGAACATAATAAAGACTGACATATTCACTAGGCTCTCAACCCTCCTTTGGGGCACTTAAACCCTCTACAATGCTCATGCCCTCTAAAAGAGCACTGGTCCATCTGCACCTGATGCAGAATCTCTCACCTCTTAAAAAACAAACAACAAAACCACAGTGTCTCCTTGGTATACACCATATTTTTAATTCTACCAAAGAAGGTTTAAAACTGTTCTCAATTGTTATGAGACTTTATGGCACCCACTATGATAGCTGGACAAATCTTGGTTTCCAGGAAATCAGGGTCAAAAGTCCTCAAAACAAGAACTCATAGAGATCAAAAAACTGAGGGCTGTATCCTTTGCAGTTATGAACTGAATCTCTTCCTGTGGGAAGTGTAATCAGTCCAGACATAAAATATTTGACACTTCAAATTATTCAGGCAGACACACATTTTAAATCGCCAAACTCAACAACAACAACAACAAAAATGTATAGAGCTCTAAGTCTGTGTTGTTTTGTTTTTGAGATAGAGCCTCACTATGTAACTCTGGCCTAAAACTTGCTATTTAGTCCACATTGGCCTTGAACTCACAGAGCTGGAGCTGTCTCTGCCACCCACGTGCATGGAGCACCATACCCAGTAAGCTATAAATCTTCCATTCTATTAATTTTACAACAAGGTAAAGTCATTGCTTGGTTCCTATTTACACAAAAACAATGAAAGCTTTGGTTACTAAAAATCAAAGAAACAATGCCTGAGAAAATGGTTGTAACTAAAAACCAAACTATAAAATAAAGAACATTAGAAATATTTTAAAATTCTATGAATTCACAATGAGTCCTAGGTTCAAGTAGAGTCATGGTTAAACTATACAGCTCCTATTTGCTCCACTAGAAAAAAAAAAGAAAACAAAACAAAACAATTATATACAAAGACAAAAGGGCAGGAAGAAGAGAATACTAAAGTATTTTTTTAGAGGCATAAAAAAAATTTCTGCTAAAAGCCAGTAAATTTGTAATATTCACAAAATAGACTTTTTGTAGAGAGAAATATCTTCTCTTTTTCATTTTTTAAAAATTCTTTTAAAATAAGAAGATAGAGGCCAGTAAATTTGCTTCAGTTACCATCATGAATGACAAAACTTTTCTACATGCAGCTCTCAAGCAGTACATTATTTAGTTGTATGTTCTAATGCATTAAAAAAAGACTTTGCTCATCTCAGGTTAAATATAAAAAGTAACACACATACTTAGCAGTGGCATACTTAGGATAATATACTAACAGCAGAGTAGACACAGCACAAGGTCACTCTTGAACCTTAAGAGGGCAGCTCCAGAGTCAGCTACAACTCTGGGATTGTCTTTTCCCCCATTTTATAAAAAGCTGGTGTGACTCTCTTCATTCTACTAAAAGGTTGAAGTTTGAGGTTGAAACCTGTTCAAATGTTAATGAAGGACTTCTTAAAAATCTGTTTTTCCTCAATAGCTCCTATAATTCATTTTCCCATGCCTCACTTAAGTTGAGCTGATTTAAAATATGAAGTTTCTCTTGGAGATTCAGTTCCTATGAATAAGTGTATGATTTCTCTACTGATAGGCACTTCCTGGGGCAACAGATGCAGGTTCTGACCTCACTCTGCAATTGTTCCCTACTACTGCCCATGACTGTGATTAAGGAATTCAGGAGCCACACTAAGAGCTGTGTGAACCAAGAACAAAGAACAGACTCTTTGTGTTTTGCTTTCTAACTTTGTAAAGAAAAAATAAATATGAAAATTCAAGCAATATATAAAATAAATGTCCTTAAAACCTACCTGTCTGCAACTGTAAGTTCTTAACATAATTTAATATTACAGTGGCTAAATGAGGTTCTTATTACCAAACCAAGAGCTTAAATGTTTATTAAAGAACTGTAGACATGATAACTATAAGTAACAGACAATCTACAGGGAAACAGTGCTCACCATACTCATCCAATACCACCACTGGGACCTGACCCACATCCCTCTCAGAGAGTAAAGATGCAGGAGGCCCTTCCTATGCCTGCCACAAAGGATATCTGTTTCCTTCATTCACTGTAGCATTCAAAATACAAAACATTACTTTCCCATTTTCCTTTTGGCAGGAGGTGAGTAATACATTGAGGCATCTGTCAGCCACTTCAGTTCTGCCATATACACATCTACACACACAGAAGTTAATGTAATCAATCATACAGGATGTGCTTTAGATAGATACCATGCCAGGTATTCACAGCCACTGGGGACAAGACAGCTATGTGTTAGTAACACCCACCTCTGCACCTGCTCTGGAATCCTCTACAGGAGTTAAATGTGGTATGAAAACAAATCTCCTAGTCAGGTAGGGGTGTGTAGATGCCTTTAATCCCAGCAAAGGCACATCTCCCTATACCTAAATGTCGCTGGGGTTGGGCTCCAAGTACAGGCAGAGGCAGGTGAATCTTGGAATTAGAAAGCAGCCTGGCCTACAAAGCAAGTTTCAGGGCAGCCAGAGCTTCACAGAGAAACTCTGTCTCAAAACAAAGCAAATAAAAATGAAGGGGGGGGGAGCAGGAAGAGAAAGAGGAAGAGGTAGAAAAAAGAAAAAAGGAGAAGAGGCAGAGGAGAAAACGGTGATCATCATCATTATCCCTTACTAGAAGGATACAAATGCACAAATCATTTCTGAAAATCAGAGCTACTGAGATTAAAGGTGTGACAGAGAGAGGGACAACAAGGCTTGGCCTCACTACTGAAGAGTCTGCAAAGAACTCTGCGGATTCCTGAGCTCCCACAGAGCAACTGAGAAAGCAGGTAGCTTTTCCTGTTAGCAGTATTCCCAGCAGGCCTTGCTCTCAGGAGTCCAGGGAAGGTGACAGCCAGCCTAGAATACTCTCTTCTTCCAGGCCCTTCCTAACTCACAGCAGCTGACTGCCTATAAGAAAGCAGCTAATCCAGAACATTCTTTACAGAAGTCTTTACTCCACATCAAAAACATTAATCCACTTTATCTCAGGAAAAAGCAATGGGTGATTTGCTTTCAAGATCAGTGGTGAATAAACATTAAAGAATTCACCAATACTCTAACTCTGTGCTCAGATTTTATATAAATATCTATGTAGAAAAATACTACTTTCTACAGAGAACTTTTTCCAACTGTGATATTGTTCATCCGCATGACATAAGTATTTTCTGAGTAGTATTTGCCAGTTTTGAACAGATACAGCAAGGCTTCCAGGACAGTTTATCAGTTCTGACAGGGCATGGAAAAGCCTTGAAGAACGTATACAAACACAAGGCCTAAGGAATCCCATACAGTAAAGATCAGTATGTCCAGAGCCAAAGTGCCTGGAGGATGTTTCTTACTACCCAGCCCCAGCCAGTTTCCAAGACTCTACAGAACAAGACACAGACAGATTTGACCATGACTATCTTGCTGACGGACAGGTTTTGATAATTGTTTTCTCATTTGTCCTAGGATCAGCAAGAATTATGACCTGAATTTTAAATGTTCCTCAATGGGCCAAACATGGGATCAGTGATCCCAAGACTTGGAAAGCTGAGGCAGGAGGATTGTGAGGTTGCACTTATCCTGGGGTACATACACATCAAGGCTCTTTCTTTAAAAACAAAGGAACAACATCAATAACAAAGGGGGAAAAAAAAAACAACGCTTTAAGTGTCCCCAAAAGTCCATGCATTGAAGATGGTGCTACCTGAAGACTTTAAGAGGCAGGATACAGGGACCTTTAAACCTTCTTCTCTTGTTCGTACTGGCCTCCATGAGGTCTCCTCCTGGGTTCTGCCATCTTCTTTCCACCATGATATTCTGCCATGCCACGCCAGGCCCCAAACATAATGGCCAGAGACCACAGACTGCCATCAGAAGGAAAACTCAACCTTTCTTCCTCTTAAGGTGATTATCTCAGGCCTTTGCCATAGCAAGAGAAAGCATGCAAGCAGGATGGGAGCAAAGGAAATGGCAACTCACCCAGGCTCAACTCCTGAATCACTGTCTCTTTCTCTAAATCTGATTTTCTTTTAATTTATAAAAGTAGCATATTCATCCCCAGTTACTATTTCAACTAAAAGAAAAAAATAATAAAACAGAGCTTTCATTTACTCTGTTAAGGTAGCCTGTGCTCACAAAAGAATAAAAATTAAATTATGTGAACAGTACTTTCTTTTGTCACTGATGAAGGATCATTCATATTCCAAAGAAATGTTATTTTTGTTGGTTTCTACAGTGCTGGAGATCAAACCCAGGGCTGTGTGTTATACCAGTGTACCATTAAGCCACATCCCTAATCTAGAGACAAATCTATTGCTATTTCCCTAAGTCATATTCATGTTGAAGGGACATTTTAAAACCAAGGAAAACTATTCAAAAGAATACACAAAGCAATTCCTCAAAGGCCTTTAGCAATACTCATCTTCCCAAAATAATTCTATAAATGCAAGCTCATATATAGATTGATTTTCTCATAACTTTACAATGGTCTAGGTTATCTCTACTTCTTTGGAAAGTTTTATTTCCATGCAAAGAGGGTTTTATGATTCCACATAACAGTGGGTACCCTCTGAATATAAAGGGATATAATTAGGCATTGAACTCTTATGCTGAGGTTGTTCTTAGTAATTTTCAGGGTTGGTAGACTGAAAAATAATCAAGAAGCTTCAACAGGGACTCCACAGAAGATATCCAATGGTTAATACACACATACTAAGCTTCAAATAGGAATGAGAGAAATGTAATTTAACACTATGATGATAAAGCCCTAAGCAGACATCAGAATGACTAAAATCAAAATGACCTTTACTACTACTACTAAACACTGGCAAGATTATGGAACTCAAACTCAAATCTAGTAATGATTTGAGTAAATGATTACAATAGAAAACTGACCATGTCTTTCTTAGTTGGTGTTTCTATTACCATGACCAAACACCATGACCAAAAGCAAGTTAGGGAGGAAAGAGTTTATTTGGCTTACACATCCACATTGTAGTCTACAAGAAGTCATAGCAGGAACTCAAATAAGGCAAAAACCTGGAAGAAGGGCTGCTCAGCCTGCCTTGCTACAGAAGCCAGGACCATCACCTACAATGGGCTGGGCCCTCCTCCATCAATTGCTAATCAAGAAAATTCCCTACAGCCAGATCTTACAGAAGCATTTTATCAATTGCAGCTCCCTTCTTTCAGATAACTCAGCTTAGGTCAAGCTGACACAAAACTGGCCATTATAATGGATCCCCTGTCAACGTAACACACAACTTCATCACTGTTAAGCTCTAATTGTTTCTTTCTTGTTCTTCCTCAAGATCACACATTAATATCAAGATTAAATACAAATGGTACAAATTTTAAAAGCCCCACAAGTCTTATAGTCAAATACTTAAAATTTCAGTCTTTTTAAAATCAACAAACTCTTAAAATCCAAAGTCTTAGCCAGACAGTTAGTGGTACAGCACTTGGGGGGAGGTAGAGGCAGAGGATCTCTGTGAGTTTGAGGTCAGCCTGGTCTAGAGTATGAGCTCCAGAAGAGCCAGGGCTACTCAGAGAAACCCTGTCTTGAAACATCTGCCCCCTGCCCCCTGCCCCACCTCCCCAAGACAGAGAAAGTGCAGTAAAACCCAAAGGCTTTTAAAATTCAATCTGTCAACCCTGGGTTCCTATAAAATCAAAAAGAAATTAAATACCTTACTTCAAAAGGGATGAACCAGGGCACAATCACAACATAAACAAATCAAAACCATACTCCAAAAGTGTAAACGACTCAGTGTCCAATCATCTGGGATTCACTCAGAATCTTCTGGGCTCCTCCAAATGGTGTGAAGTCACTTCTTCAGCTCTGCCCTCTGCAGCACACACAGCTTGTCTTCTGCTGCAGATGGCTCTACTCCACCACTGCTGCTGGTCATCTCCAAAATGCTGGACTCTCTGTTGTAACTGGGACTCACTTTCACCAATAGCCTCTCCAGGCCTCTCTTCAGAGACTTCAGTCCTGTCAGATGGCAAGCATTAACTGCTTTCCATGACTTCTTCACACGATCAAAACCAAAACCAGATGGGTGACTTCCATACTATCTAGTTAGATTGAGCAAGAGGTACAATCTCAGCCACTTCTGAGCACAGCTTATATATGCTAACCCGAGGAAACTCTTCCCAGATTTCACCTCAATGATGCTGGTTTCCTTTTAATCATCATTGATTCTTTAGCCCCCACTAACCAGTATCCATTGTCCCAGAAAAGCAGAGGTTTTACTTACTGCTTAATGGCTTTTACTCTTGTAAATCATCATCAATTCTTCAGCTCCAGCTGACCAGACATATCAGAATCTTCACACAAAAGGTCCAGTGGGGTCTTTGCTTTCTTTCCTCTGAAACTTTACAAGCTAGACCTTCATTGTCTAAACAGCTCACAATATTCTTATCTTCCAAGTTCCTACAGAACAGCTCAATGAGCTCTCAACACTCAATTGTTCTTTGTCCCCGAAGTGCTGAAGTCCTTCCACAGTCTTCCCAAGACAAGTCTGTCTGTCACAGCAGTACCCAACTATCCCAGCACCAACTTAACTTAGTTACATTTTCTATTGCTGTGATAAAACACCATGACCAAAACCAAGTTGGAAAAGAAAGGGTTTATTTGTCTTATATTTCTACCGTGTAATCTATAATTGAAGGAAGTCAAGACAGGAACTCAAATAGGGGAGGATCCTAATGCAGAGTCCATGGAGGGGTACTTTTTTTTTTTTTTTTAATTGTGAAAGCTTTGCTTTTAGCATAGGCTTGTTTCCAACTAGCTCTTATAACTCAAAATTAACCTGTTTTTATTCATCTACATTCTGCCACATGGCTTTTACTGTTCTCTTATTCTGTACAACCAACTGTATGAATCTTTTATCTGTCTCCCTGGAAGGTCTACCTATTCTCTCCTGCCTAGCTATTGGCTATTTAGCTTTTAATTAAAACACTCACAAATGACACATCTTTACATAGTGTAAACAAATATCCTGTAAGACACTCACTCAACAAGTAAACAACTCAAAGGTTTCAGGGAGTCCCTGAAACAGACCAGATGTACTAGGCTCCTCCCTCCCCAAGCATATATAAGCAATAAGGCCTGCTAAGAAACACTTTTAGGCAAGCTGCACTGCTGAAAGAGACACTCTCTAACCTGTTGAATTGCATGTACATTGTATAGTGATTGACTGCAAGTAGTGCAGTGAGATTCAAGTCTCCACCTTTCATGAACCTATGGTAGTAATGAGGGGACAGGGCGCTTTGATGATGCAGCTGCCCTTATGTCATTTCTGTGCCTCTAAGTAATCCTGCGACCAGACTCCTGTAAGTAACCCAAATAAAACTCATTGGTTCACCGAGTTGAACTTTCGTCTGTCATTGAGTCCCTATTTGGGATGAGCAGACATTCGATTGTTTCCCCGAAGAGCAGTATCACCCAAAAGTATGGTTTCTTTTTTAAAATTTTATTTAAATAACATTTTTTTATTTATTTTACATGCCAACCTCAGTTTCTCCTCCCTTCTCTCCTCCTAGTGCCCTCCCCCACAACTTCCCATCCACCTTTCCACCTCCATTCACAAAGGGGCAGGCTTCCATGGGCTTGAGCAAAGCAGGGCACATCAAGTTAAGGCAGGACTGAGCTCCTCTCCTTATGTTAAGGCTGGTCAAGGTAATCCAGCATAAGAACATTCCCAAAAGCCAACTAAGTGACAAGGACAGGTCAAGGACAGGTCTTGATCTCACTGCTGGGAGCCTTACAAAGAGACTAAGCTATACAACTGTCACACACACATGAGGAGAACCTAGGTCAGTCTCAGGCAGGTTGGCCAGAGTCCATGAGCTTCCATGAGCTAAGGTCATCTGTCTCTGGGTTCCCTCCTCATGACCCCTGTGGCTTGTATAATCCCCCTCCCTTTCTTCAGCCAACACTCCTGCAGCTCAGACCAGTGCTTGGCTATAGATCTCTGCAGCTGCCTTCATCAGTTATTGGATAGAGTATTTCTGATGACAAGTAGAGTCACTAATGATGAGTTAGTTCAGTTCCATAATCACTATTGCTAGAAGTCTTAGCTGGGATTATCTTTGTGGATTCCTGAGGGTTTCCCTGATCTCAGTCTTCTCCCTAATCCCCAAATACTTCAAAAGACTTCTCTTTTGTTACTCTTCCTCCATTTCCCTTCCAACTCAAAGGCCTCTCAAACCCCACCCACTCAACCTACTCTTTCAAGTTCCATCTTCCTCCTTGCCCCCAGTTTACCCAGGAGAGCTTTTCAATTTCTCCTTCCCAGGAAAATCTATGCATCCATCCCTCTTTGGGCTCTCCTTCTTATTTAGCCTCCCTGATTATAAATTGGTTATCCTATATTTCACTCCTAAATTCTATTTTTGAGTGAGAACATACCATGTTTGTCTTTCTGGGTCTGGGTTACCTCACTCAGAATGATTTTTTTTTTTTTTTTCTAGTTCCATCCATTTGCTTCTTACTGGTTTGCTTATCATGGCTAGCTCAGTCTGCTTTCTTTGAGAACCCAGGATCACCAGCCAAATAATGGCACCACCCACAATGGCACCCCCACCCCAACAATCACTAATTAAGAAAATGCTCTACATCTGGATCTTATAAAGCCATTTTCTCAATTGAGGTTCCTTTCAGATAACTCCAGCATGCATCAAATTGACATAAAACTAGCTAGCACATCTTAGGACTCAGCAGTCATATTCACACAAGCTCAATCAGAAATGCAAACCATGATCACCCAGAAAGACAAACATAAATGTTCACAATCAGCATTATTCTTACTAGGATTAAAAACTAATCAAATGTATGCCATATATAGTTACTTTATATTCATGCAAAGGAATATTATCTACCAATAAAAATGAGTAAACTACTGTTGTACATACACCATAGATAAATCTCACAAACAAAACCAGGGGATCAGAAGTCAGACTTTCAAACTCCTATTAGTATGGGGTAGAATTGTGGTAACAAAGGGATAGGGGGTATGAAAAATAATAATCAAAGGATCCAAGATTTCAGTTAGGAGACATAAATTTAAGAGACTGATCAAAAAACAAGATGCCAGTCACCAACACCACCAGGACACAGAATTGAAAACTGCTTGAGAGCTTTTAATTGTCTCACACAAATAGATGTGATATAATGTCATGACCTTGATTTAGTTATTCCACACTGCATACTCATATCGAAACATGTTGCATACAACAGACACATGATTTTCCTTGTCCATTAAAATAAATGCAAAACAAAAGGCATAGAATACAGAAGCATCGTTTATTTTTATAAATTTTTAGGTGCTTGCTGTGAGTTGCAAGGGTATTAATTGTAAAGTACTCAAAACCATGGACTATATAATCTGTAGGCAAGAGCTACATAATAAAAGCAACATTGACAGGAACATTAATAAACTAGACAGTGAACCAGAATCCCAGAGGAAGTAGCTGTCTAGCTCAACACACTATTGATTCTTTTCTATCTACCAGATGTACATAATATCTGCAGGGATGCAGGCAAACTGCAGAAGATTCCTGTTCCTGCTTCTGAAGGAGTTCGGTTCAGTGGAGTTGAAGTACAAAGACTGTTCCTAAAAAGGGATCTGAGTTCAAAATGCTTGGTTCATCTTTTTACAAAAATTAAGCAAGAAGGTAGACCATTGTGTGCCTAGAAATATCAGAAAAAGAGCTGAAAGTCTCATTTTATGCTTACCAGAAGAAAATTGGGAGAAATATCCTCATTATTAGCACTGAGTTCCTTCCATAAGCACAACATACTACCATCAAAGTAGAGGTTTGTCTGGTTTTTTTAATTACTGTTACAGTTGTCTACAGATTTAATTTTAAAGAACTGACTTCAGGAATACCAGCTTTACACTCCTCAGCAGCAGGACAGCTTCCTGGCTGCTATTTAATGAGAGGGTGAATTAAATTTATCAAGAATAATAATATCACCAAGAACTGTGAGCTTTCACCTTAGATTATGTGAAGGATAATTTCAAAGCAGCCTAATAACAAAACAAAAAAAGCCTGCCTGATTTGTGCCCTGCCAGAGCAGACACAGATACCAATAGTAAGTTAGTAACTAAAGCACACACAGCATGTGTATCAAAAATCAGAAACTCCCCTTTCAAGAGTCAAACCAGAGTGTGGGACAGGGTCTCATGGGATACATCTATCAGCCTTACAAAAGCAGTGACTCTCAGGCAGTGACAACTGGCAACTGTTTAGATTTACTGATCTGTGACTGGATTTGTTTATCTTAAAGATCAAACATATCTTACTTCTCAAAAGAAATCAGGTAGGCTCTATAAATTGTGATATACACATAATTGTTCCTATTGCAAATAATAAGGGTGACAGAAACAGAACAAATGTCAACAATCACCAGCCCAACTGGAAAGTGTTGGGTAACCCCATGTGGGCAGCTAGAAGGGAATAGCTCTAGTAATTAACCATGCACAAAGCTGCATGGTTGGTGCCTGCTCCTCTTCAGTGGCTCTGCATTCACCTAATTCCATCTAACCACCCACAGTTAACAGACTCAGAGAAGGCAGCAAAGTGGCCAGGTTTTCCAAAGGCCATCAGGAAGCAAATATTTGCAATCTTAACCCCAGAAACTTCTGCTGGAACTGTAAACCTGTGTGCATTTGGCTTCCTTTAGTTCCTCATTTGCATCAGTAAGCTAGTAAGAGAAGGCAGAAGCTAGCTAGCCAAGGATGGGCAGAGTCCACCTTACCAAAGAACTGTAGCATCAAATGGCAGCTTAGGAATGGCTTGCTGGGCAGCAAAAGCAGATGAGAGACTCATCTGCATGACTTAAAATGACCCAGACTCAGCTGAAATCAACACAGAAACCTCGCCAAAACAGTGGTAATACAAACAGAAAATTCTTCCCTAAAAACTATAATTAAATCTCATATACCATTGCCTATACCAGCCAATGCACACAAGTTAAATCGCTTGCTCTTTTATATACATTGTTTTGTTTGGCCTTAGCTTTCACCATGAAATCTCTGGCCCTTAAGGAAAGGAAAATAAAGGCAAACAGCATTGCTATTCTGAGACATTATGCTAAGCACGTTTTTGTGAGATCAGTCTTACCCTGATGTGGAAAAAGAACTGGCCCACTTGGTAATTAACTTGCCAAAGTTCCACAGCAAACACATGGTGGAGCCATGATTCACATTCAGCTTCACCCCATCCCAAAGCTGCCTTCTCTGCAGTGGATCAGCTCCACTTTACATGTGACACATGGGATAACAGTGTCTGTATCAACCCCAGATAGGTTAGAGCCTCTGAGTATCAAGAGCCAGAGCAGCTGGCAGAGCGGGAGTCAACACTCAAACAAGATCTCCTTGCACTTCCAGCATTCAACTGAGCACTGCTCCACCATGCCAGGAAAAAGAGAAGAATGTCTCCACACCACAGAACAACTGCCTCAGCCCCACTGGTGTTAAAGGTACTTAGCATCATTACTCTTGGTCCAGGCACACTGATGCTGACACAGTACCAATTAGTCTATGGAGGTCTGAATACAGCTAGATTTAAAAACAAGGAAGTAGACCTTGACAGAATTGCAGGAAGCAGTAAATGATGCTAAATGTCTACCATAGTAAAATTCAAAGGGAGAAGCTCAGCATTTTCAGCCAGGAAATCAGCACCTCTGCTGGCTAGGGATCTGGGAGCCCAAATGTAGAATTTGTTTCAGGAGGGGAACCTAGAAACAGAAGGGGAACTGAAGACCACAGGCATTCACCACTGACCCAGGAGTGAAAAGAGCAAAATCCTTTCCATTGGGGGAGGAGAACTAGGTCAAAGTTCACAGAGAACCTTAGAGCTCCCACTGACAAGAAGTGAATAAACCAGATGGTTTCCCAGTAGCAGAAGCTGACCTGAAACTATTACTGATGTTTAGGCCACTTTAAAAACTCTCAGGCCAACCACCATGCACTTTTTCCTACATTTTTTTTTTTATTGAGCTATAACTCATACCATAAAATTACCCTTTTAAAGTATGCAACTCAATAGTTTTCAAAAGTTATATAACCATCACCATTTAATTCCAAAATATTACATCACCCCCAAAAGAAATCCCATCTTACCAGATACACTTCCTGTTTCAACTCCCATTTCAAACACTCTAGGCTTCTATCTTCTGGGTGTTTCATGAAAAGACTCTAACAACATGTGACTGCTGTGTCTTCACACAGAGGGCTCAAGGCTCACTCATGTTGGAGTATGAATCAAACTTCATTCCTCTTTGCAGCTAAGTTGTTTTCCATTGTGCAGACACACTGTGTTTCCTTTACTCACTAGTTGTGGGAGGAGGGTTTTTTCCATCTTTTTGTCTCATGACTAATGCTTCTATGAATACTCACTCCCAAATGTTTATCCTGGCATGTTTTCACTTCCTTTGGGAATAGACTTAGGAGTAAGGGTCTTCTCCATCTAGACAGTGTTTTACAGTTTCAAGGACCACCTATCTAGATGTTTTCAAAACTACCTGCACTCTACACAAAGGCCCAATTTCTCCCTGTGTCTCTTTGGTCACAGACACCCTGATAGATGGAAGGTATCTCCTTTTGGTTTTGATTTTCATTTCTTTGCTGACTAATGGCACTGAGCAAATTTTCACATTCTTCTTCAAATGAAAAGATATGCAAATCCTGTATCCACTTTTAAACTGGGTTATTTGCCTCTTTGTTGTTGAATTGGGAGCTCTTCTTTCTTGCTATTATTGAAACTCTAGTGAGGAACTTTGTTCCGGGAAAGTCCTTCTCATTATCCAGCATTCTTCCATGGAGCTGTTACATGATTTCCACTGTGCAATGACGACTTTGGTCTATCACTCACTCACACTCTCCCTCCGAGCCAGCCCTCCCTTTACAGTCCTCTAAGTGGTGTGCCTCCCACCGCCCAAGCATCTCTCCTGCCATTGTCCAGACCTACTTGTAACCTTAGTGAATTTACAGAATGGAGAAAGCACGTAACAGGTATTTTCAACTGCTACTACAGGATCTCTAAGTCTCATACTGAGCAAGGCACCATATTTTGTCTCATGTGCCTTGAAAATCACCTATGTCTGTATTATAGTCCTTAGTCTCCACAGTTCTACTGTATTATACCATCAACCTAAAATGTCCTCCATGTGCAGGAGGGAAGGGTTCCACCATTCACACTAGCACATCTCTGCCTGTTTTTGGAAACTTTCTTAGTCATCACAGTTTAAAATGCTCCCTCTGCAATACAAGCCAGTCACTCGGTACAGAATTTATTCATTAACCAATATCCAGAAAATGCCCTTAATATTTTAGGATATAGTAGGTGAGACCATTTCATCCATAATAGTATTAGAAAGTATATTAGAATTGTTAGCTTATCCTAATTTGGTAATACATACCATGAGATACATAAGCAACCTCAACAATGTTTTGTGATGTGTGAAATTCTGACTTGAATAAATATGAATGCACATTTGTTGATAGTGTGAGGTGGGGTACATCTCAGTTTCTTTGATATGATGGTGCACATGTTGGGAGCCTATGTATGAGAGGAAAATAGTAGGTATTGCTCCCCAGTTTGATTTGTCCTTTGAAGAGAATACCTATTAACATCCACTCCAACAGCATTTTTCCAACACTTTCAGAACTGCTGAGCTAATACAATTGCTGTTCAGTTCTATCAGCTGGACAGCACTGAGGACAAAACAGTTAAAACAGTTTATATGGGGACAACAAAGTATATTTGCTTTGTTTGCTAATGTCATCTGCTGGTGGACACCCTTAGCATGATATAAAAAAAAGAAAAGAAAAGAAAAGAAAATACACACAGATGAGTAATGTTTAAGCTGTCTGGTTTTCAAAAAATTTTGAAATAAAAAAAAAAACAAATGTATTTTATAATTGAGCTAGTGCTTACCAAATTTTTTGTTGTTGTTGTTGTTGTTTATTTGTTTAAAAGCATTCTCAGGAAGGCTGAGAATGCAGCTTCTGAGTTGGGCTTTGACTCTCTATGACCCAGTACCTACAGTAACAACCAAAGAGAAATGAAATGTGATAAGGATTCTCTCATACTAGACTTATTATGGAAACAAAGACATCAGGGACTTACGGCTGAGAAAAGTAAATAACAGTGACAAGAAAAGGACTAGACACACACACACACACACACACACACACACACACACACACACAGAGGGGGGGGAACAGCAGCAAAAGTAAAGGTAACACCCCAAATATACACATCCTTATGGGAAGGAGTTTCAAGGCTGAGTATTTCATGTGCTGAGGGAGAGAAGGAATCTAAAGAAACTAATGAACCTTAGAAATGGCAACTGTTCCCTCACCAAATGTTGATTACAGTCAGGAAGGCAGGCTTGGGCCTTCAGTGTTATCTACTAAAACATTAAGTGGTACACTTGAGTTTTTGAATAGGCTTCTGATTTACTGATAAGTTTCCCCACTGTTAATCATTTTAATGCTAAAACAAAGCACAAATGGAAAGCTAAGATAAAGCTTGAGGGTGAGTCTGGGTCCTACTTGGCGTGGCAACATAAGAGGTAGTGAAAGTACTGACTGATCTCATATGCCCAGATTTGGATGCTGTATTACATAAACTTCATTTCTTCATCAAGAGCCCTCCTACTTCAAGCAGCCTCCTGGTGCCTCTCTGATACCACATGGTTAAAATGTAGACCACAATCTAGATCATAACAAGTCATAGTAAGATCTCTGTGCACAAGACCATCCTCAGAGACAAGTTAAAATCCTTTGGGTTGGTTGAATCTAAACAACGTTAAAAAGCTAATTCACTCTGGCACCCTGCTGATAATACATAGCTGACTCTGAAAGCTGTAGGTCACTGCCTTGTCCACCATTCTCAAGAAGGCAGGTAAAGCCTTGGCTAAGTCTGATCAGAAAGGGTCAACTGGTACAGAGTCCACTACATACTTCCAGAAGTCCTGAGCAAGCTGTCATTTCAGAGAAAACAACTCCTTTTTAAATCTGCTTTTGTGCGATTTTACCTCTCCCATAACCACATCTTTCCAGCCCTCAATGCTGTGTGCAAACTTTCCACAAATGTCTAAGAGCCCCAGAAAAGGAAATCGGATACTTGCTGAACTAAACCTGTTGCATTAGTTTGCTTTCTGTTGCGGTGATAAACATTATGACCAAAAGCAACCTGGGGAAGAAAGGGTCTGCTTGATTTACATGTCCTAATCACAGCTCATCACTGAGGGAAATCTGAGCAGGAATTAAAGCAGGAACATAAGCAGGCTCCTTAGAGGAAGGCTTCTGCCTTGTTCATCATGGCTTGCTCAACATACTTCCTTAAAAGGACCACTACTAAGGGTGCCACCATCCACAGTGGGCTTGGCCCTCCCACAGCAATCATAAGCAAGAGAATGTCCCACCGATTTGCATGCAAATAAGGCTCACCAATGTCTCCTTACCAAAGCATGATCTCCATGTCTACCTAGTCCCTAGAGACCAGAGAAAAGAAGGAAGAAAAGGGCAACCTTATCTTTTCATAAAATCATTTATTTGAGAAGTGACTAAAATCATTAATACTAGGAATGAAAGCTGGCACAAGTCCCGGAATTCAAAATGCTTAAAGCCGTGTCCACAAGCCCAGGAAGAAACCCTGTCTCTACTAGGAAGAGCTAAAATCCTGATGATCTGGGACAGCCCTCATCTCTCTTTCCCTCCTATGCAATTGAGTGATTCTATAGGCATGGCTTTGGGAACAGTCTAGCACCATCTGAGACTAGTTATAAACACAAACTGTATACCTTTGCTCTAAACTCAGAGACTGGGAGTGGAAGCCAGCAGTCTGTGACTTAGCAAGGCCTAATGCTCATATTTGGAAATCTCTACTCTAGGCTCAGGGTGTGCTTCTGGAGAAAGTCAGGAATCTCATTAAATTCTTGTTAGCTGGGTAGCATGCAATCTCTCCTGGCCTTGCGTCTGAAACTGGTATTTAATCTCACAGACTAATTTTACCCCTGAGGGGTTGAGTCCTTAGTTCAAGGTCACTATAAGAAGTCAAGTGAGAGCTCCACCGCAGGAGCTGCTGATTTCCTCACCATCCTTGACTCACAAAGGAAAGCCTTGCTGACACAGACAATTCTGGGACCCAGAACCGTGAATGGTGTTAATGCAGGTCCCATGTCTCCTCCATTATACTACACTGCTCCCCTCAGACAGAAAACAGGGACTTTCCAACCCATAAAATCAAGAGACGCTGTGCAGGTGCGTCTAATCCCTGCTTCCACAGATCTCAGCAGCTGAACCTTGTAGTGAAGCCTGCATAGTAGGGGCAGACTTGGCTGCTTGTCATAGCCAGGTATAAGCAGACTTTTTAAAACTGGGTACAGTGCACAGAGACAATAGCTAAGGCGTTGATACTGCTTTATGTTTCCTTAGCTCTCTTCATTTCCATGTGTCATTCAAGTCTCACAAGAGAGATGTAGAGCAATAGGATCACCATCATCTCCCACTTGCTATAAAACCAAAACAATAAAATCCCAGAAGCTTAGAGTAGCTAACAGCTTGTCCATAAGGGAAAACTTGAACTCAGGTCTGTCTGACTATAGAACCTGTCTAGTATAGCCACACCATAGGATGCATACATCTGGAAATCTTCCCCAATTGTATGATCCGCAAGGAAAAACCCAAGAGAAAAATCATACATCAGAAATGATGAACTCCTAACACATCAGCACTTCTCCAGGGGGTGTGTTCCTTTAAAAACTTAACACAAATCCACCAGCCAAGGTGCTCAGCCAAAAGAGAGGAAGAAAAGGAAGAAGAGAAAAGAAAAAAGAAAAGGAAAAGAACAGAAGAAAGAGTGAGAGGCTTATTTCTAGCCTGCATAATCATTCTGGACTTCTTCCCATGGCAGCCTCCTAGGCAAGGCAAACAATCACTCAGAGCCTGGGCTGAAGCTCCTCCACATGCTTCAACCCTGCCCCTCCACCTTCCTCGACACCCCACCCTGTTATGACAACTCAGCTCTGACCAGTGTGCACGCAAAACCCTAAAGCTCAAAACAAGAAGTTAAAAAAGTGGAGACAGGAGGAACATGGACATCTACATTCTTGTAATGTGCACACATCCATTTCCAGGTCCTTGGAGTCTCCAGAAGATTTTAGGAGACGATGTAAAGAAGCAGACTGTCCTCTGTCCCTGGCTTTGTTCCTTCCCACAAAGTCCGGGTAGAAAAATCATAGAAACAGGAGAAGGTTGTTATGAAGTCCAATGCAAACAAACTCCCATGCACTCCTCCTAAAGAACCGTGCTCCATTCTAAACTCTCTGACCTTTGGGTCCTGGGGTCTGTGATGGTGTAAACCTGGGGAAAGTCAGGAAGATATGGTAAGCCATCTATCTGTCTATTCCAGGCACGCTGACCCGCCATATGTGTGAGCTGGATTCTGGAGCGCTCTGGGGGTGAGGGGTGGGGGTGGGGGAATCGGAGCCCAGAGGCCTTGACAGATACTCTGACCACTTCTTAGGTTGGGTTCAGGGGCAAAAAGCCAGGGGTGCCGGAAGTTTGCCCCGCAAGAAGTACCCGCCTCAGTTCTGGCAGCAATGATCTTCCTAGTAGATGCCAGGATTCAGATTGGAGCCGTTTGCTGATTTCAGTGTAGAGAGCTTCTGGCGAGGGGCACAGCGACCCACTGAGTTCTCCATAACCTGAGCCTCCAGGAGGCACCCTTGGGGACCATTCTGCCGAGCACGCAGTGCAGACCTACCCGCTCCACCACCAACTTTCTCACAGGAATCTGTCCTCTAGTCTATGGCCAAAATGCTCCTACTCCCAGTCCCGGGTTAGGGAGAGAATCAGAGATCCAGACCCATTTTCGCGCGCACAAAGCAGCTGCGCCAGGCGTGCAGCCACCTCTTCCCGCCGCCCTCCAACTTGCCCGCGGCGCTTGCCCCGCGGCGCGCATCCCAGTCGGTAGCAGCGCTAGCTGCAACTGTGCGCCGGGTGGCCTAGCCTCCCCGCTCCCGTAGCCTACCGTGCAGCCTGGCTCGTGCTCGGGCGGTGCCTAGTGAGCGGCACGCGTACCAACCGGAGACTGTGCTCCCCCGCGGCTGCCCCGCGCGGAACTGCGGACCGGGTTGGCCCGGCTCGGCAGCTGGCTAGTCGCTGCTCACCGCTCCCGCGCGGGCTCCTGCTGCCGCGCGCGAGGAGGGAGGGCTGGGGAAACTCCTGGCAACTCCAACTCCCGGCACCAGAGCTCCAACTGCAACCTCGCGCCAGCCCGCTGCCGCGAGTGCGAGCTAGCAAAGCCAATCTGCCCCCGCCGCTGCCTGTGAGCATGCCCAGTGCGGCCGTGGGCGAGTCATAGAGCCCTGGCCCGGGGCAAAGATCGGTGGCTGAGGGCTAGGGGCTGGGCATCAGGCCCAGATCCTAGGGGACAAATGGAGGAAGGTCCAGGGGCGCAGGGGCGCAAGTCAGCCAAAGCAGGGCAGTAAGAGTCGCACGGGTTGTGAGAAGTTTGTAGGCTGGAAAGGTGGGCGGCTCTGCGAGCTTCTGCAAGCCAGTAATGAAAGGACAACCAGAAAACATGCCACAGGAATGTGGGCCCAGCAGGTGGGGTTTTATTCAGTCCCAAGGTTATCTAGGGTGACAAAATCCAAGAGCTAATGTGGCCTGGCAACCCTGGTAAATGAGCGGGAAGGAAGAGGCCAGCTTCAGAGAGCTACCGCACGCAGCGCAGCTGTCCGGCTGTAAAAGCCCAAGACTATCATGAAAGAATTAGACCCGGCTTTGCTGAGTTTTATTTAATAAATAAACAAATAAGTGGTTGACATGTAGCTTCTTTCATGCAAAATATCCTGGTTATTGAATTTTGTCAGAGACTTAAATACTAATAAGAATGACACTCCAGACCAAAACCTGGGTTCAGTGGCTGCTCAGCCAATTTGAACCACGGAGTTCCGTGAAAAGGTGCTGAGTGCTTGCCCTTGGTTTAGGGAGGCGCTGGCAAGAATCCAAGATGATTCAGCCTGCCTTCAAAGTGCAAGGGGAAATGGGTTTTCCTGACAGAGGAGAGCTAGAGATAAACGCTGGCACATTCACAGAGGTAACTAATGCAAAAAGGGGCTTTGAGAACTAACTTTGAGGACGCCTAGGAGGTATGAACACCTGACTGGGAGGTCACTGCAAGATAAGCTAGACCCAGTCTAGCTGCTACAGCCCCTTAAAGCTATTTTGGATTCTGAAGCCCCCATAGTACCAGTCCTGTCTTTATTTTAAAATTTGATGTTTTTATCATGCATTTTTGATTGATTTCTTTTTAAAGAAATACCGTATTAAAACTGATTACCAAGTCCTTTGGTCAACCTTTCCATTTTGTGTTCTATCCGGGCCTGATCCTACTTAGCTGCAGTAAAAGTGGCAAGATGTAGTACATTAAGAGATTCAGAGCAAGGTGGGCTCTGAGGTCCTGACTGCCAATCTGTGATGCCTATACTGCATTTGGTAGAACGTATTGGAACCAGCTGAGATGATAGAGGGGGAAAAAACTAAAACAACAACAAAACAAAAACAAAATAAAAAGACTGTATAATCAATCCAAAGCTTCTAGGAAAACATGTTGATCAGTAGTTAGTTAGAAATGTACTTCAGAGGGGGAGAATGGGGGTTGCTATGACATAATCACTGTTTTATGAAAATCAAAGGCATTTCCCTGATAAAGCCATCTGCATTCTGGAGAAATACATGGTTTGGCTACCTTTTTATCATAAGTATTTAAAGGGTTTTTGGTTCAATTCCAGTCATTCCTCCATCAGGAGTTAAAGTGAGCAAGTGACTTCTCTTCCAAGCTGTGTTTTCCTCATCTATAAATTAGAAGACAGATCATGCTATTTATGAGTGGGTTAAGAAAAGTGATGTGTGAATATGGTGGGGATTTTAATAGTGCGAGTTTATACAATAAGAAAGCACTGTCCTTGATCAAGTTGTATTTGACATAGTCTCTGCTACATTACAAAAGTTGTCTGAAATAGCAAACTTCATTCAATCATTTGAGGAGCTTTTTAAATATTAGAATATTGTTAAGAAAACTTTGGAATCAACTTTGAGTAATTCAACTCTTGTTTCCTGAGATCCTCTGACATTAGTTTCTCAAAAGTGTCAACCTCACTTTTCTTCCTTACCACTTTAATTTTTATGATTTCTCTCTCCTGCCTCAGTATTGAAGGTCTAGACAAGATGACTGCAGTCTGCACCAAGTGCTCTCTAGCTTAAGAACAATTAGTCATGGCTGGAGAAATGGCTCAGCCGTTAAAGGCTAAGCTCACAACCAAAAGTATAAGAACAATTAGTAAGTGTAAAGTTGCTTCAACTAGACACCTGGGGCTTTCCTCAGTGTGGTGTTGTCTCTTTACAGATAAGCTCACCAGTTGCTCTTTTTCACAGAGAACAGGCTACCCTTTACCTACGGGAAGTATTTTAAGCATGCAGACCTCTCAAAAGAGGAAAAAAAAAGCTTGAGTGTTTACATAGAAGCTTTGGAAACAAGGAAGCACCTAGCCCAGGACCTATCACAAACAGGTAGTTACAAATATTTGCAAAATAAATAAAAGTTTCCATCATCAAAATCTTCCGGGTCTCCATTGTACCTCCCATAGTTCCTAAGAATTATTGTTTTAAAAAGTCATAATAATAATGTCATCAAGAACAAGAACAGGATGTAAACATTTATATAGGGAGAGGCTCAAAAGAAAAATATTTTTCCTGTGTTTTATATTGTCTGTGTGCCCAGGCCTATGCATTAGGGACTGAACTAACTGCTTCATGCACTTTGTCTCTCTGCTTAAATATTAAGATAATTACATCTTAAAATTTGCATTAGTAAATAACAAGTAGTGTTTTTTAAAGACATGTGAAAGAGTTCAGTTTAGAGTGAAGCCAGTTCCCATTCTGTAAAAAGCTAGTATTCTCTGTTTCTTGCATATAACTTACAGAAATGGCTAATGTGCATGACATTAAGCACAGATCTTACTTTTGTCTTTGAAGTTTAATCTTAAAATGATAGAAATTAAAAAGTCACTGGTGTTTTTTATCAAGCTGCCATGTTAGAGCACTTTTAACTTATTGTTTTGTAAGGGGGAAAAAAGGAAAACATAAAAGTGTTATTTCTTTCTTTCTTTGTGGCTCAGGTAATCTCATGATTGCAAGGAGACCAGACCCTTTTGTGGGTAATAAGTGATGCAAAACAATGATGTCATCTCCAGTGCCCTAGAACTCACTGTGAACCACAACCTAAAACTCCCATAGACTTTTACATTGTATGGCATAAGGCTATATGTAGAAGGAAGCACTGTGTAAATAAAAATGGATTTGAATCTAGTGGCTCCTGCCTCTAACACCAGCACTGTCAGTATCATTAGAGTTCATGAGCATATCTCAAAAGTCAAATGAACTGACTTGGTTACAGTTTGATACAAAGGATTAATGTCATATGACAATATTTTAATAGCTTTTAATATCTTCACTTAAAATACAATGGTGATATCAATCATGATATGTATATAGAACAAGAAACCCTGTAACCTCTACATTTTTTTAAAGTTATTATAAACTGCATAGCTTATACTTTCTCAAATTTTTATTCCAATTATGTGAATTTAGATTTAAAGAAACTTTGGAATCTATCAGTTTACTAACTTTTCAGGTGAACAGTGTGAAACTACCATGTTTGTTAACATTAACTGTTAAATATTTAGAATTTCATATATGGCTTAATTTTGTTTTTTAATATCCCTTCAAATTAGTGGGTTTGTATCTAGAATGGTTTATTTTTTAATTCTTTGTTTTTTATACATCCCAGCCACTGTTTCCCTCTCTTTCCACTCATTTAGCCACCTTCAACCCCCCTTCTCTCCCAGATGCACTGCTCCTCCATCTCCCTTCAGAACCGGGTAAACTTCCCAGGAATTACCCGCCACTCTCAGCATGGCCAGACAAGATGGATAAGACTAGGCACACATCCTCCTATCAAGGCTGGGCGAGGCAAGCCAGTAGAAGAAGAGGATCTGAAGAACAGACAAACGAGTCAGAGACACCCACACTCCCACTGTTGGGGGTCCCACAAAAAATCACCCTGGCAACCTTGAGATATATGCAGAGTATCCAGAAGAGATGTATACAGACTTCATATTGCTGCTTCAGTCTCTGTGAGCCCTGCTTAGTTGAAGTCTGTTGATCATATTCTCCTGATGTCCTCCACCTCTCTGACTCCTACATTTCTTCTTCCCACTCTTCCAAGGGTTCCTGAGCTCGAAAGGGAGTAGCCCAATGGAGATTTTCAACTTTGATGCTCTCTCCACCTTATGTTTGGCTGTGGGTTTCTGAATCTGTTCCCATTAACCGTCCATGGTAGACAAAGAATCTGTTCTTTAAGGTGCTTGCAATAATACTCATTTTTTCTATGAAAGTGATGCCACTAGCCTAGCCCCAAGAAATCTATTAAATGTCTGAGTTTTAAAGTGGTATCCAGTGTACCTGGGAGCTACACAGACGCAGAGAGCATCCCTCTTCCCCCATGTGTGACAACAGCAGCAGTACTTTGGTTGGTCCTTAAGTAGGTCAGAAGAATGTAATCCCTTGTTTGCTTCTTCAGCAATTTGCTTTCCCACCATTCCCCATTTTCCTCATTTCCTCTTCCATTCACCCATTTTCTTCATTCTGACCTTAGTTTTTTCATCTCACTTAGTTTGTCTGTTATTCCTCATTTCTAAGACTCAATGTAACTTTAATGAATATGAAAATAATGAGTAAGGAATGAGAACTGAAGAAAATAACTTTGTTAAATTAACATATGCTTATGTGCAGAAAACTGACCACTTTTCTAAGACATCAAAGATTGAAAGGCCAATTTATTATTTCAAAGGAACATTCCCATGTTGTAAAATATTATTTGAAGATGTGTTACATTTATGTTGTAGAATGTCTATTTAATTATACAAAGATGTGCTGCATTCTTTTACGTTGCATTTAATTCTGTAAAGCTGTGTTACTCTGCCTGTCTAAAATACTTGATAGTCTAATAAAGAGCTGAATGGCCAATAGAGAGGCAGGAAGAAGAATGGGCCAGGCTGGCAGGCAGAGAGAACAAATAGTAGGAGAAGGAAAAAGAAACAAAGAACAAGAGAACAAGGAGAGGAGGATGGCAGGGGCCAGTCACCCAGATACCCAACCAGCTGAGGAGGAAGAGTGAGGGTAAGATACAGAGAAGCAAGGAAAGTGAAAAGTCTGCAAGCAAAAGGTAGATAAACACCTTCAGCAATGTAGCAGGATACAAGATTAATTTTTAAAAAAATCAGTAGTTCTCCTATGCACTAAAGACAAAAGGGCTGAAAAAGAAATAAGGGAAACATCACCTTTTATAATAGCTGAAAATAGCATTAAATACCTTGGTGTAACTATAACTAAAGAAGTATCTGTTTGATAAAAATTTTAAATCTCTGAATAATTATTCTTTTTCAATGTTCAAAAGAAAAGAAAAGCTGTCAAGAACCAAGCCAAACTAAGGCCAGGCATTTATAAGTAAGAATAAGCCTCATAGTATGTCTTTATTAAGTAGCTGGGTGGCAGGCCCCCCAAAAAAATAAAAAGAGAAAAGCAACAATAACTTTCCCATAATAAATATTTAGAGGATAGTAAGTCACAAGAAAGTTGTAGCATGGTGTTCAGTGGAAAAGTGATTGTTCCACATGTATAAAGCTCTAAGGATGAGCCTCTAATGAACAAAACAGGAAATAAGCACGCGTACATATGCTTGTGATTCTGGTGTATTATTTTTCAAAACTGTTAATTCTCCTAAAGTGTTAGGTTCTGTTTTGTTTTTACAGTGGTTCTCTTGACAGTAAATATTGACTGTTGGTATATCAAATTTTATGAACTTCAGTGTACCATTCTGGTCAATTTCTGAAAGACCTGGCATATTTGAGTTCTGTAGTTCTTTCTCCAGTGTATTAATGAGTCTTCCATTGTTCTTCAAACTTCTTTCTACTTTTCTGAGTATATTACTTTATCTTCTAATCTGTTCAGAGTCCATATGGCAATGTACAGCTAAGACCAATACTAACCAAAGAGAGAAAGTGTAGCCAACAGTTTCTGGTCTGTCTGGCCATAGGCCAAAACCTGCAGTTCTTTAGTTGATTGGACCCAAATAATCATACAAAGGCTTATATTAATTACAAACTATTCGTCTTGTAGCTCAGGCTCATTACTTGCTACCTCTTACAGCTTAATTCAACTCATTTCTATTAATTTTTTGTGATACCACGTGTATTGTGGCTTTACCTGTACTAATACATTTTGCTTTTTGGGTGGCTCAATTGCCCTTGACTCACTCCACCCTTCTCCCTTATCTATGCTGGGAATTCCTGCCTGTCTCCAAGCTGGTCTGCCATAAGCCAAAACAGTTCCTTTATTATCCAATGGTAATTTAGACCACACAGAAAGACATCCCACATCAAGGAAGAGTTCCTTGGGAAAAGGAAGATAACAACAAAACGAGTTTTCATCTTGTTAAAAAAAAAAAAAGTTTGAAAAAAAAATGTTTGTACTTTGAACTTGGTTATTCTGTGATATCTATAAGTATTTTAGGTACTTCTTTTCAAACAAACTTGTATTTCCTCAAGTGCTGGGAACAAGCCTTTGAGTCTTAAGATGTCTTCACTCAATGCTGAGCACAGAGACAGAAGCCCAGCAACAAATGACAATTACATGTCACCTTCATGGCATATCCTCAAAGGTCTATGGCTCAGGCTTATTACTTGCAAACTCTTATACTTTAAGTTAACCCATATTTCTTATTTATGTTTAGCCGCATGCCTTGGTACATTTTTGCTCAGTGTAGCATTCTCATGCCACATCCTCTGTGTCTCCCTGTCTTCTACTTTTCAGAATTCTGATCTGCTAGCCCTGCCTATACATCCTGTCTAGCTAAGTGACTAATTAGCATTTTATTAAACCAATATTTACAATGGCAAATATTTATAGTATGCAAAGGCATAATCCCACAGCAAGAAGTCTTAGGGAATAGTATGTTGCAGAGGAATTAAAAATTGTACAAATTGTATTAACTAGTCACCTTAGCATGGACATGGCTTGTAAAGTAAAGTTTAGTAAACAAAACATGGTAATTACTGATTCCTTTTTTTAGTATAAAATTACCCTGTTTTCACCATGATCCAGAAAATCTGTTGGATTGTGGGCTAACAAAGAAGTTCCTATTCTGCCAGGAAACACATGAATCACTAACCACACAAAGCTACTGTCTCAGCATTTCTATTCCATGGATTTAGAGGTGATAGAACAATGCTATCCATGCTGGATCTGAGATAGAGGGAAAGAGGTTTTATGGCATCAATTCCTTTTTTATTATGCTCCTTGAACCTAATGTGGGAATATCAGTTAAAAAAATCTCATGACCCCTGCTTCACGGAAGCTTCTGAAATCCCTCAGAGCTCAACTTCTCAGGCCCAAAGGGGCTGCACATGCAGACACCCTGAAATCCCTCAGAGCTCTTGCTTAGTCTTGGAAATGTAAAGTTTGTTTCTAGTGTACTTCTCAGAGAAGAGGAAGTGTGGGGTGGGTGGGGTGAGCGGAAGAGGTCTGGGAGAAGTAGAAGGGAGGGGTGAACGTGATTACACAGCATTGTACACATGTATGACATTCTCTTCTTGGACTAGTGGCTGCAGCATAACCTGGGAGCTTGTTAGGAATGTACTCTATTGCCCACCCCAGACCTGCTGGATCAGAATCTTCACTTTAACAAGCTCTCCAGGTAATTCATTTACACATGAAAGTTTAAAAAGCACTGCCCTAGAATATCTAGTGGAGAAGGACTAGAGAAAAACAAAAAGCACTTTACGGGCAAAATCCATTTTCTTTGCCCTTGGTGTCCTGTCTGACTCTAATCTCTAGGCCCTGACTATGTGTACCTAAATCCTACCCTGTCTTTCTTTGAGCTCTCTGTAATGGCTCCTCTGTGAAAAACTGTACTGATTGTATCAGTCAAAGCCCTTATCTACTCCCCAGTCTGTATCTATCTCTTCTCTGGCCAACACTGTACTTGTAAGCATGCTTGGGGCAAATATTGCTGAGACCTTCCTGGAACAGTGGCTAGCTGTGAACCGAGGCAGACTGGGGAAAAGAATTAATTACAAGAAAGAAAATAACTCCGAAAACCTATGTTCAGCCTTACAGCAGACTGTAGCTTGTGGGATATAAACCTTTAAGCACCATGCCATGTCTGCTCTAGGAGAGTCCTGATGTACTTGAGGGCATGGACAGCTGTGGCTTTCCAGAAGCTACCTGGACTGAAGATTCAAATCATCCTGTCACACTCACAGAACAAGACTCCCAGAGCGCCACCCAGTGTTTGGCTGAGGGTCTCTGCATCTGCTTCTATCAGTTACTGAATGAAAGCTCTATGATGATCTTTAGATTAATCATGAACTGATTACAGAAGGCAGCCAGTTCAGACACCCTCTCTACTATTGCTAGGAGTCTTGGTTGGGGTCATCATAGTAGATTCCTGGGAGTTTCCTTAATGGCCTCTCTCATTACTCTCCCCCTCAGTCATGTACCCAAACCACCCAACCTGATCCCTCATGCCCATCCCCATCAGCATCCACACTCTCCACACCTCCGCTCCCAGTTTACCCAAAAAATCTCTATTTTCCCTTCCCAGAGAAATCCATGTGTTCCTTTTATGGTTCTCCTTGTTACCTAGCTTTTCTGGGCTGTGGGCTGTAGTCTGGTTATCCCTTACTTTACAACTAATGTAGGCTTATGAATGAGTACATACCACGTTTGTCTTTCTGGGTCTGGGTTACATCTCCCAGGATGATTTTTTTTTTATAGTCCCATCCATTCTGGCATAGGAATCTTAATGAGCATTAATCTTCACATGTGAGCTTCATGGTCTAATGAAGACAGTAGGCAAGTAAATATATAGCTACAGACTATGTCTCATGTTGTACAGTGTGCATGTTAATATGTAATGGAAGAATCTAAGCTGTGGCAGAGGGAGTGTTTGTCATTTAAAGCTTTTTGAAGAAGTAAAAGAAGAAATAGTAGAGGGAAGACTGGGAAACTGTTCCAAGTGGGAAAAGAGCAGGAACAGAACCATGTCGGGGGAGGGGGGGGGAAAGAGTGTTTGCAGCCATCAAGAAACAAGAGAAGGACCAGAGGGATTGGAGCACAGTGAGATATTTAGGATGAAGCTCTATGTTGGGGGTGAGGTAGGCTCAGGTTACACAGATCATGGGTCTTCAGGAGGTACCCAAGAAGCCACAGAAACTTTATGAACAAATAATTGTCGAGGATTTGTCTACATTCAAGGCCATTCATGGGGTATATGGTTAAATGTATTAAAGTAAGTGAGAAGCAGAAAAAAGGAAAGGAATTTGCAGAGCACTTAGTTCAGGTAAGGCAGGTATAACTGGTTTAGACTTGATTTAAAACCTGATAAATGAGGAAAGCAAAATAAGATATATCCAGGGGTGGGGCAGGTAAATTTACTAATAGATACACTCTCTTCTTTAAACCACCATGTAGATGATTCTTGATTTTAGTAAGCTTAGACACTTAATGCAGAAAATAATTTTAAAAAATTTGTTTGGTCATGTACTTTAGTTATCAGAGAACCAAGTAGAGAAGACAGACTGTTTAATGTCCAAGTATGGAACTCAAAAAGTAGATCCATTTAGAAGTGGTATCAACCCTAGATGAATGATTACAGAATGATTAAGGAAAGGGCACATTTGTGAGACCCAAGGAATTATAGCTGTAAGTGAACTTGTTGAGATGAGGAGCTTTCAAGAGTGGTTTCCATGCTGGAAAAGGGCTTAGTTTTCTAGAACAAGGAAGTCCAAATTACAGAATGAGAGTAAAAGCATATGCAAAGTGTTCTCCTATGGCAAAAAGCAGATTTTTTTAAACATTAAAATGTTAGTTTTAGAAACATTTGTATAATGTTTAAGTTTTATTTAATAATAAGAATTTAGCCAGATATGATAGCTCACACCTGAAACCTCAGGAGACTGAGGCAGGAGTATCACTGTAAGTTCAAGCCCAGCCTGTGCTATGGAATGACTTCCAGGCCAGTCTGGACATGGAATGAGACTATATTTTGTTATAAATCCCCTTGTTTAGGATTTTATTTTTGTAGCTTAATTTCAGCAAGATAATACCTAAGATCCCTTTTTTTTTTTTTTTCTTATTTGATATGAGGGTTTATTGGTTTGTTGGAGGGGTGGGAATTAGTGGTTTGGTGGTAGGTTGTTGTTTTCTTGCTGGGTTTTGTTTGTTTGGTTGGTTTTAGATACCCAGACTGGTCTCAAACTTGCTTTATAACTGAGGATAACTTTGAACTCCTGATCCTCTGGAGCCTTCGACCTCCCATATGCTGGGACTTGAGGCATGCACTACCTTGTGGCAAAGTATATCCTATAAGAGGTTTCCTAAGAAAGATCCTTACTGCATTTTTGTGTGCCTTGGTTGTCTTAAAATATACTTGTTTTTTCTTAATTAACATATGCAGAAGTAAAATTGTTAAAATACTCAATAACAGTGAAGATCAAATATCCGTTTTTTTTCTCTGCAAGTCCTCATTTAATTTGCTGCAAGGCATGTCCTTTGGTCTCAATGGGAAGAGTAAATGCAGAAATGGCACACACAACACAGACAGATGAGAAAAGACACAGGGCTCCCAGGAAGGAGGCACTCATGAGGACCTGTGGTCAGAACAGAGTGACTGGGATATAAATGGCGCAACCATTGCTCCAATGCGGCACAGGGAACTGCTGGTTCCCATCCCCAGAGCGCGCATCCGAGTAGGGTAGACCTGCAGAGGAGATACATGAGAACACTCATTGGTGAAGTTCTTCCCAGGGCTCTCTTCCTCCCTTCCCTTCCTACTTCCCTAAGATCCCTTTCTTAATCAAAAGAAATGTGGGTGAGATAATTAGCAAAATATAAGCAGCATGAAAGGAAAAATGAACGATACTCAGGGTGGAAAGCCTCAAAGCTGATGGGGTAGAATGAGAAGAGAGAGATGGGAATTAGGGTAGAAAATGCATATATATATATATAATACACAATTCTGAGAATGTACAAAGGAACCACTTAGAAACCTACTATTTTATAACTAACTAAAATAATGATGTTTTTATTTTAAATGAGAAGTATTGGAAATACTCTGAATGGGTGATAAATATCACAAGTCACAGGTTTTCAAAACAAAATCCCAGTGCTCAGTGCCGAGTGAGATACTTCCCCATGGGTTGTTGCCAGGGAGCCTGCAGAAGCTCCCAAAACAATACAGGCTATTATCGTTGCTGGTGCTACTTAGGCGGAACTAGGCAGCAAGTTACTTACTCCTGATGATTGCAAACATCTGGACACAGATGCCGAAGTGGAAGTGAACTGGAAGCTCCCTTCGTGTTGCTGAGCATTCACAGTGCTGGAAGGTTATGTAGGCTAATGGGCTACAAACGTTATCAAATACTACACTCCCAGCTATGGACCCTGAGTGATGCATTATTGAACTATCTAGTAAAGTGCTCGTTGATGAAGTACTGGTATGAGTGTTTTGAGGTAAACCACAACTTCCAAGTTGGATTTGTTTGAAACCATAGGCTAGTGCAGACTTAGTCAGAGGAACCTCTTTTGGCAGTAGGTGACATTCAAAGTGGGGACTGATAATTGGCCAAAGTGCTGAGAATAAGTAACTGCTGAGTGTCTGGCCCTAAATGAGACAACCATGTCTTCCTTCTAGGGAGTAAGGAAAAGAGAGGGCAGAAGGTCTTCAGAAACCAAAGGATGGGGAGGAGTGCTGTCATCTGAATATGCCATTATTATTATAATCATGAACACAAAGGAGCAGCAACCACATGAATGCCCCACCCCCCACCCCCCCTCCCCGACCAAAAATAAAAAATGTAAATAAAGAGACAAACTTTAAAACAAAAGAAATCAAGAGAGACGTAAGTAGGAGGGGACCAGCTGAGGGAGTGGGGAGGGTAATGGGGTGAATTTGATCACAGCACATAATTTACAAGTTATACCATGTCACACATTTTCACTTCATTAACTGGGCACATTCTCATCTTCAGATGTGGAAAACACAGTCCACTTTTTGTGGCAGAACACTTAGTTTTTGTGAAGTAGCTGGAACAGGAACAAGGAAATGGCACAATACAGACTTCACAATGGTTGGTGTCTTGTGGCTTCAGCTTATTTTCCTTTTGAGGCAGTGAAAGCTAAGTAGGACTTCCTTATCGTGATTGGCCTGCTTGTGGCTGTGGCTATCATTTCTCTCCTAATTCCTTGTCAGGACAGATAAACAACTTAGCTTCAGTTTGGAGACTTGGAACTTTATATGAATGATGATGACACAGGGTTTGACTTGTTCAGACCTGGAGCAAGGTCAAAGTCTGAATCAATGTCTCCCATGAATGTCACTTACCCCTTGTGTCAGTCACTGCCTTCAACTCTCTGTTTACTCATCTTATATATTAATTTTCCTCTCTCCAGTTTAGGATAAAATACTCACAGCTTTGAAAGCTGACCAGTTATCTATCCTAAAAGCACGACTTCTAAACACACAGAATCCCACTTTGGGTGAAGTAGAGACCACACAGAAGGCAATTTGCTACATAAAATTGAGTTTGAATAATATTCTTTAAATTGATCTTTTGTTTATAAAATTTTGCCCAGGGTGACCCTTTCTAGCCATAACCTCCCCTATTGAGATGAATTTTCTGACAAACTTACATAAGAGAAAGACCACTGAGAGTATCAGAACAAAATATATGTTTAATATTTTGATAGTTTAGACTCAAAGAAAGGAAGTGGGGTGTTTTGAACAGAAATTGTTATCTACTAACAGTTTGAAGTAGGGTGCAATGGGGCAAACTCACTAACTCCTTATTCCACCCTCTGCTTAAATATCTGAACTATACTTGTTCTGTGATTCAGAGTACCACCACCCTACACTAGTCATAAACTGGAAAATGACAGAAATAAGCCTTTAAAGGGAATGGTCTCAACAGAACTGTCAGAACTCCATTGAACTGTCAGAACTCCATTGACTTCCTTTTACTGTTTGTCAAATTTTAATTATATTATTATATTCTACTCTCTCCTTCAAAACAAATTTTTCTTGTCAAGAATTCAGATTCTTGCAGATTGTCTCCTGTATATAGTTCTGTAATATTTATCAAAACCTGTCCAAAGGCTCTGCCATGGTGACCTCATAAGACACACTATCTTCTTGTCATTTGCTAATTTTTGTTTTAAGTTTCTCTTCTCTTAGTCATTGTGCATGATTTAATAGATCCCAAGAAATTGTATTGTTTCTCATATTATTAGATATATACTAAGTAACTAAGAAACTTCAGATACACACTATGGTGATATATTATATATTTAATAAAATTAGTCTGGAATGTCAGAGGATAGAATCACCCACAGCCAAGCCAAGAAAGTCAGAGAGTGGTAACCCCTGCTCATCTGGATCTCTGTGAGTTCAATACCTGACACTCAGGCAGTGGTGGTCCATGCCATTGGTTTTGGTACTTGGGAGGCAGAGGCAGGAGGATCTCTATGAGTTTCAGGCCAGTCTTGTCTACAAAGCATGTTCCAGGACAGCCGGACTATTACACAAAAAACCCTGTCTCAAAAAAAAAATAAATAAATAAAAACAAAGCAACAACATCAAAAGACCCAAACAAACAAATAAAAGGCTGAAGAGGTGGCTCTTTCCTAATTTTATTAAATATACAATACATCACCACAATAAACTATATACACTAATGATCAATTCTGTTTATTAGGTATCAATAGAATATTTTATACAACAGAAAAAGAACATAAAACTTTCTTCTCAGCAGCCTGTGAAACCTCTTCTAAAAGATGACTTTGTAGAACACTAAGCATGTTTCAACAAATACAAAAAAAAAAACAAGAAAACACCAAAAAACAAAAACCTAAAAAATTGTCAACAAGAAGAACTACACAAATAATTGGGTAATGAACAATACACTTTTGGATGAACAGTTCATCACTGATAAAATCAGAGAAAAATTTAGAAATTATAATTTTTCCTGCAGTTAAATAAAGATGATAACATGCACCCAAGTTCCCAAGGAAACTCCAGTTCTCCAAAGTCCAAAGAGAAGTGCATACTCTCCAGAAATGACAGTCTAGGTTCAGTTCAAGCTGGACTATAGGAGGATTTCTGGCACAAAGATAAAATCTCATGGTTAACCTTTCCCAGGAACTTGCAAGAACAGGTTTCTGCCTGTCAGAAAAGGTCACTTCTCCACCTACGGTTGCTAGTCAAAGCCCTGCAGGAAGGCCTCCAGGCTCCTGCAGTCCCTACCCACAGGGATTTGCTAATACATTTCAAAGTCCAGGCTACCCAGCTGGCCTTATCACCTTCACTAATTCCCCTCAGTTATGCTCCCTTCTTTTTTTTTTTTCTTTATTTATTTTGTATTTATCAAGAAAAACAGTAAAATGAATTTTAAATGCTGAGAAGTTAACAATAACTATAAAGAAGATAAAAATCATAAGCATGGCTTATCAAGGGTGATAATGCAAATAAGATTGCTACACATATATTTATGTGTAGCTTTCCCTCTGAATTTTTTTTTCCTCTGAATTTTTTTTCCATCCCTGTATATCCTTATCCAAGGTCCCTTCCCCCTCCCACCACATCAGGTCATTTTTTCTTCTCCACAACTCCCCATCCCCTCCCTGGGCAGGGAGCAGACAGTCCTATGGTGGCACATCTACACAATGGAATACTACTCAGCAGTAAGAAAAAATGATATCGGGCTGGAGAGATGGCTCAGCGGTTAAGAGCACCGTCTGCTCTTCCAGAGGACCCGGGTTCGATTCCCAGCACCCACATGGCAGCTGACAACTGTCTGTAGTTCCAGTTCCAGGCAAACACCAAGGCAAATATATAAATAAAGTTTAAAAAAAAAAAAAAAAAAAAAAA
>PVIH01009491.1:0-82001 GCA_004025045.1 Sigmodon hispidus | reverse complement strand
AAAAAAAAAAAAAAAAAAAAAAAAAAAAAAAAAAAAAAAAAAAAAAAAAAAAAAAAAAAAAAAAAAAAAAAAAACAAAAAAAAAAAAAAACAAATGGTCACAGTAGACTTATTCTCATAATCTCAAAGTAGAACTAATCCAACTGCCCATTACCTGATGAACAGACAAAGAGTGGTGTGTATGTGGAATTACCCAGCTATAAAAGAATTAAGTGCCGACACATGTTCCAAGGATGAGCTTTGGAAACATGATGCTCACTAAGCCCAGGTCTCAGGAGGCTGGGGCAGTTAGACTGAGTTAGCTTGGGGCCAGACTAGAAATTCTGTCAAAAAAAACCCCAAAAAACTAACAAGAGCTAGAGAGATGGCTCTGCAGCTGAGAGCACTTGTGGTTCTTCCAACCAGGAGCAAGGTTCGAGTCTCAGTATTCACAAAGTGGCTCACAACCATTCATAACTCTAGTTCTGGGAGATCGGATACTCTCTTCTGACCTCCACAGGTACCAAAAGCACTCATATACACAAAATAAATACATCTTAAAAAAAAAAAAACTAACAACAGAAAAGATAAAAACTGTTCTTTTACAGATCAATAACAAGTGCTTACTAATGCTGAAAGTATGCTTCTTAAATATTTTATACATGTTTACATTGTGTATAAGTTCCTAACTTGAATGTTTCCATTATATTGTAGTAAATAACATTGTGTCTATCTCTATATTTCACTAAAGGTATCTTGAGCAACTCAGATATTCTACTCCAGGGAAAGAATCCCAAAAGGAGTCTGGTTGATTCATCAGTGAGTAGACTTTCATTTCCCAGTAGCTCCCTGGGAGTCGTGAAATTGCCTTGACTCAGTGAAGAACACGGGGCTTTTCTTAGATAGAAATGCAGGATATCATAGCAAGCTCTTTAGGTTTCTTTTCCAGGCTCTTTTTAAGCTAGTATGGGGCAGACAAACTTTGAGCTGTAGGTTAAGTACACTACCCATCATTTCTGAGCATGCTTACTTGGTGCTGTTTTCCAATCTAGTGTTGCAGATAAAGGGGTCATCCAGCCAGGAAGAAGCTTTTCAGGCTCTTACCCCTAGGCCCATTGATTAGGGGTAGATCTTAGAATACTCAGGCTTTACCTAGTTTATTCCCTTTCCCTATCCCGGTAGATACTTCATCCTTCATGACAGTTCCACTCTCATACTGTGAGCTTTTATAAGCAGTTGCTCGTCACAGCCTTAGACAATCTTCAGGAAAAAGAAGTTAGGGTTCTATCCTGAGTATCTGATTCCCTGTCTATGGATTTGCTTCTACTGGGGCCATATACACACCCCTGGGGCATATACTACTAATTGGAAAAGTTGGGTCTGTGTCTAGCTTGAGAGAAATTCAGATGCATTAAAATCAGGCTTAAATTTAAGAAAATAAATGCATCCAACATATCTGTTGGTAAATCAGACACAGGAACATCCATTGCCAAGAATATCACAATGAACATGATAGACACCATCCTCTGACCTCATGGCAAATTATTTTACAAAGCAAGCAAATAAGAGCTCATTTAACTTTTGATAATTAATTTTAGTAATAGCCATCACTTATAGGTACTGAAGTTTTTATACTTTAAAAGCATATGTGATCCATACCACTCAGCCCTAAAACTGATGAAGCTGGGCACGGTGGCACATGCTTTTAATCCCAGCACTTGGGAGACTGAGGCTGTGGGATTTCTATGAGTTTGAGGCCTGCCTGGTCTACATAATAAGATCTGGGCAGGCCAGCTAGAGCTACACAGTGAGATGTCTCAAACAAACCAACCAAAATGTTTAATGTAAACTATAATAATATATTTTTATTTTTTAGCACAATTCGTTTTTATTTTATGTGCTTTGGTGTTTCGCCTGCATGTATGTCTGTGTGAGTGAGGTAAGGCAAGTTACAGATAGTTGTGAGCTGCCATGTCTGTCAGTACTGGAAAAGAAACCCAAGTTTTCTAGAAGAGCAGTTAGTAAGAACTATTAATTACTCAGTCATCTCTCCAGCCCAATAATGTAGTTTTCTAATCAGTTGCTTTGCATTAAAGTTATCTTACTTTAAGGAAAAACAAACAAACAAACAAACAACCCATCCTGAGTTGATTTGTTTATTATTGAGATAGGGTCTCATATATCCCAGGTTGTCTTCAAATTCATCATGTAGCCAAGGGTGACCTTGAACTTCTAATACTTCTGGCTACATCTCAAGAGTGTTGTGACAGCAGGCATGTGCCACTGTACCCAGTTTTATGCACAGAATCTAGGGTCTTGTGCAAACTAGGCAAGCACTCTACCAACCAAGTCATATCTTACCCAGCCTGCCTTTTCTAACATTCGAGAAAGAGGAGGTAGAACCTGGAGTCTCTCCCTTCTCCTTTCTCGCTCACTCTTGGGTTGGGTGGGGATGGAGGAATCACCATCTTTCCATGGAATCACTAGCTAGATTTTATCTAGTTTTAGGAAAAACTTCCAAAACTCATCCATATTTGCTAATAAAACACAAGTGGTCTGGCAGTGTAGCTCAGTGGGACAGTATTTGCCTAGAATGCCAAAGCCTTGGCTTGGATTCTCATGAGTGCAAAAACAAAAAACAAATTCTTTCCTCTAACAATGACCATATCATAGTCTTACATGGTTTCCTTCTTCCCTTAATTTAAATTATAGGGTCAATATTTTTTTGGTTGGGGTCAAGAAAAGGTTTCTCTATTTAGTCCTGGCTGTCCAGAAACTTGCTCTGTAGACCAGGCTGGCCTCTAATTCACAGAGGTCCTCCTGGCTCTGCCTCCCAGGTACTGGGATTAAAGGCATGCAACACTATGCCTGGCCTCAATCCTTTTCTTGCCTCATAATTGCTTATTTTTCTTTTATTCTTATATATTTGCAAATTTAATATAAAAAATAACTTAAAAATTATATTCATTTCCCTCCAATTTTACTTAGACATAACCAGTATGTAAAGAAATGCACAGAGTTAGTGACAATTAACCTGGGGATTTGGATGTACATATACACACACACAAACACACACACATACACACTTATGTTACCATCACCATAACCCAGAAAGTGTGGATATATAATTATCACTTTTGAACTTGGAGGACCTGGTGACCTACTGTAATCCTGGCATTCAGAAGGTTGAACCAGGAAAAATTTTTTGTGACTTTGAGACCAGTTGGGCCTGTAGAGCAATACTCTGTCTCTTAAAAAAAGAAAAAGGAACAAAGGAAAGAAGGAAGGAAGGGCGGGAAAGACAAGAAGAAAAGTCTTTTTCGGAGTGGGAGAGATGGTTCGGTGGTTAACAGCACTAGCTGCTCTTCCAGAGGGCCTGGGTTCAGTTCCCAGCAGCCACATGGTGGCTCACAACTGCCTGTGACTCCAGTTCCAGATCTGATGGTCTCTTCTGTCTCTCTGGGCACCAGGCACACAAGTTGTGCAGACATACATGCAGGCAAGATAACATAAAATGCAAACTTCCCACTGGAGTTCTTTCAGGATTTTTCTAGAGCAGAGCAAATTAAAGGGGGCTATCTTGGCTAAGATATAGCAGGACATGGTGGTGCACAGTTGTAACCTCAGCACTTGGGAAGGAGAGGTGAGAGGACCAGAAGTTCAAAGTCAGCCTTGATAATAGAGCAGGGTAATGGCCAGCCTGAGCTACATCTACATGAGACCCCATGCTTGAGACCCTGGTGATAGTTTCCACCACCACTACTACCACGACCATTTCCACCAGAGAGACAAGGGCAGACAAATAGAGAAAGACAGGGAGCTACACCAGAGGGGCTGGGGTTTGCCTAGCATTCATGAAGCCCTGGGTTAGGTTTCCCAGGATAAACAAATAAACTGGGCAAGATGACATGTGCCTACTATAATACTAATGCTTGGAAATTTGGAGCAGGTTAAGAAGTTCAGGGTAATCCTTGACTACATAAGTTTGGACCAGCTAGGATAACAGGAGAATACACACACACACACACACACACACACACACACACACACACACACACACACACACAGAGAGAGAGAGAGAGAGAGAGGGAGACAGAGAGGTGGGAGAAAGAGAGAATTTGCATCAGAAGCCAAATGTTAGGGCCAGTTTGTCTCACTGGCAAACTGGATTCTACTTTATCCTTTTTTTCTTCCTTCTTCAGTGCAGACAGTTGAACCCAGGGTCGTGTACCTGTTCTACCACTGATCTCCACTCCCGACACTTGATAGCATGTACCCACATCCCTGCACACAGCCTGTTTTCAAGTGGTGGTTAGCAAGGGATAAAAGACTACGGGATTAGACAAATTCCTCTGAATATCAAATTCTTAATTCATCTTTTTTCCTTTCGTCCGTCAGTAGCAATTTTGGACTAATAAAGTGACAGTGTCATTGTCTGGCACACATTACCCTGATTCCTGAAAGATGCTTCTCTGTGTGGTTCCTTTGCAGAGTGTGTATTATTTGGCAAGGACATACTGAGTCATTTGTGTAAATGATAAGAAAGGTCGGGCTGCCACTTCTCACTATCTGCTAATCCCTTTCTAGATAACTGAGAGCAGCATGAATCTTTTCAGCTCCTTAAGCACACAGCAGCCTTCCTGGTCTGGGCCTCTTCATCTATTTACAGAAGCTTTAGCTGCCCCTCCCCCACTCCCAGGTCTAGAGAGGAACTCAGTGCTGCCCCTAAGCCTTCCTTTGCCTCAGTTCCCTTCTTACCACTTACCCCATTCTGATTACCTATTTATTATTTGTCTCCATCTACTAGAAAGAAAATAGCTTGAGGCATAAAAAATTTCAGTATTCCCAGTAGCCAGCCTCTCCATAAATGTGTATTTTATACAGAACGAGTCGTTCCTTAAAGACACATTGAATGTTCTAGCAGAAACAACTGTTGCTGCCACAGAGCTCCTGAGATACCTGGGTGGTACAGCACTTGCCTATCATGCTTGATGCTCTGGCCTCAGAAATGGGAAAAGCAAAATGCCTGCTATTATACCTCTATTAAAAGTTCTAAATTCTGGGGGGAGGTGGGATGGGACATGGCTAGAGAGATGATTCAATGGTTAAAACACTTGGTTGCTCTGGCAAAGGCCCCACGTTTGGCTGTTAGCACCCCACATGGTGTCTCACAACCATTTGTAACTACAGTCCCACAAAGCATAAAAATAGAATTTTTTGGGGGGAGGACATGATTTCTCTGTGCAGTCCTGGCTGTTCTATAACTCACTCTGTATACTCATCTCCCTCTGCCTCCTAAATACTGGGATTAGGGGTATGTGAGAGAGACCAAGTCACACGAAATTAAAAAAAAAAAATTAAGAAGTTCTTAAACCTTATTTTATGAGTCAAACATGTTGTCTCCAACTATAATCCAAGCGGGAATGAAGCAGGAGGATCATAAGTCTAAGATCAGACTCAGCTACATAAGTTCAAAGCCAGCCTGGGTTATAGAGTGAGACTGTGTCTCAAAAACAAAAAAAAGCCTTGCTGTGTGCTATGGTTTGAATGTCTCTCAAAGGTTCACGTGATAGAAACTTAATTCTCAATTCCATAAGCACTAGGCCTTAGGAGACAGGACCTTTAAAACTAGGATTATTAGATAGGCCATTGGGGATGAGGGCCTCCATGACAGTGTTGAGGGCTTTATAAGACTGATGGGGACCAACTTATTTGCTCCATCTCATCATGGGAGTTTTAGGAGGATCTTCGATGGAAGACAAAGCAGCCACAAGTGCTGTGCCTTTGGCCTCTAGAAGCATGAGCTACATAAATTCCTAAGCTACCCACTGTCAGATATTTTGTCATAGCAACAGAAAACAGGTAAAGACACTGCACAGTAGTATCTTCAGAGAGACTTGAAAATTGTCTTTACTCATGTCTTCCCCACACCTGGAGGTGATGGGTTTTGGCAACAGGATGTTAAAACTCCTCACACAGTGACTTGTGCAGACAAGAGTAGAAAACACCCCTCCAAGCTGCTAAGGGGTGTCGCAGCACTCTTCCCTTGCCTGTTCGACAAGATGAAGCACGTCTACAATTCCAGCACTTCAGAAACAGGAGAGGACTGTGATTCTAGGACAGCCTGGGC
Source organism: Sigmodon hispidus (assembly GCA_004025045.1). Classification (NCBI taxonomy): domain Eukaryota; kingdom Metazoa; phylum Chordata; class Mammalia; order Rodentia; family Cricetidae; genus Sigmodon; species Sigmodon hispidus. Next base: position 75,893 of record PVIH01009491.1, on the reverse strand, counting down.
TACAAAATGAGATCCGGTCTCTAAAGGACAAAAAGGTGGGGTGAGCGGGAAAAGGAAAGAACGGGAGAAGACAGAAGGAAAGGGCTTCCAATGGAATAGAGCTAGGAGGCACACTCCTCTTCGGATTAGTGAGGTCCATTGACAAGCTTGCTGGGGGATCTCTCAGCACTTGGGCTCAGAACTTGGGAGGCTGAGCAAGAAGATCATGGGTCTCAGGCCAGCCTTAACCAAAGATCGAGTTCAGAAGCCAGCCAGGGGACCCTGTCTCAAAACAACCATACGCAAACTAGCAAATATCAAATGGTCAGAGGATTATAATAAAATACAAAGGATACAGGACGAAAAAATTATCTGAACTGCACTGCAAACTGTCACTGACTAGCTGATCAGCAAGTTTTCTCACCTGTGAAGTGAGAATAACACCCATGCTGACTGCCTGGTTGTTCCTTCTAAACATGCTCATAAGCATTCTCTCAAAGTCCCAGAGTGTGCACTGAAAAATTAGTAGTCTTCTGTCTTGGAGGCAAACTAAAAGGAAAAAAACAGCAGTGCTTACTGGGAAAGCAAAGTGGGGTGGAATCTGGGTTTGTTACACAGGTGCTAACGACTGTTTCAGGCTCATCAAGCCCTGTGAAAACAGGATCCACTCACAGTGCAAGAAGCTAGAATATAGTGGACATCCTACTACAACCAGCAAGGTGAAAGAAATCTCTTAAATTTAGACTTGGGTGGTGGTGGTGGTGGTGTCTCAGCTAGGAATGATGGCTTACATCTTCATCCTACCACTCCAGGAGACAGAGACAAATGGAGCTCTCTGTAAAGTGGAGACCAGAGTGGTCTACACAAAGAGTTCCAAACCAACCAGGGCTACAGAGTGAGACCCTGTCTCTGTGTTTAGCATGTTAATTAAGATACTAGATGGAGCCAAGTGGTAGTGGCACACTCCTTTAATTCCAGCACTCGGAAAGCGGAGGCAGATGGATCTTTGTGAGTTAGAGGCCAGCCTGGACTACAAAGTTCCAGGACAGCTAGGGCTACATATAGAAACCTTGTCTCATAAAACAAAACAAAACAGACAGACAAAACTAGATGGACTAGAAGGCCATAATTTAGGAATCTAATTGTACTGCCCTATTCTACCTGTGGCTGCTACATGCTAGGAGATTAGCAGCAGCTGAGTAAAAAGACTCGATAGAATCCCTTGTGCCCAGCAAAGTGCTATGTTTACAAAAAAAAAAAAAAAAAAAAAAAGTCCTGCAATCAATAATTGTGTGGCTTTGTGACATCTTCTCCACATACACCACTAGGGGCCCTGAAACCTTTAAACTACCTTAAACTAGGTGTGGAAAAACAGGTTCCATTGCATTATGGGAAACCCAGCAGGAATAATGGATTACATCCCAGATCTAAAAGTTCTTTCATTTCTACAGAAAAAATCCAGGTCACTAGAAGGGGGCAATTTAAATTCACAGATCCTCTGATCGGTCAAGATTAAGGCAGTGAACAAAAACAGCTATGTGCTAGCAATGTCTACTCAAGGCATTTCAGTCTTAAGAAGCTATAGAAAGCTAAAGTTAAAAGCTGCTCGATAGAGGATCTGAAGATAGCTTTAAACAAGAGTCCTCCTGCCACCTGACTTCTCAAAGTTCCCAGCAGCCTTAGAGGGAGCCTGGGGAAAACATGCTGGACCAGTATATATTACATGGAGATGGGGTGGGCCAGGCAAGTGGGCCTCTCTAGCCTTTGTTTTTTTATATTATCACAATAAGACAAAAGTATATCTTTTTCGCACAGTTAATATTTTGAATTCTATACAGTCACCAACAAACTATTCTATACATATTTATAAATTCTATACAACAATTTATAGCTGTGTGTGTGTGTGTGTGTGTGTGTGTGTCTGTGTGTGTGTGTGTGTGTAGTCTGGCAAAGCCTTGAGCTTCTGTTGTGGACCTCTAAAGTGCAGGGATTACAGGCTAGGGACCACTACACCTGGCTGCACAGGTAACACTTTAAAATAATTAGTGATATTATTTTTTTTAAACTTTATTTATTTATTATTTATTTGTTTGCCTTGGTGTTTGCCTGGAACTGGAACTACAGACAGTTGTTAGCTGCCATGTGGGTTCTGGGAATCGAACCCGGGTCCTCTGGAAGAGCAGACGGTGCTCTTAACGGCTGAGCCATCTCTCCAGCCCCCTAGTGATATTATTTAAATTGAGCAGAGTGACTCAAGATTGGAGATCTCTGGGGAATGTTGATGTGTTTCATCAAATCACGTCTTCACAAGGCTCTGTTTCTAGTGGATTTGCTTCTCTTTTGTTAATGGTGATTGCTTATGTTTTGATCTGTTTGTTTTGACAGGGTTTTGCTGTTTCCCAAACTGGCCTGAATCTAGGTCTAATCTCAGCCTCTCAAATAACAGGAACTCAGATAGACACACCACCATATAGACATACCACACACCATACAAATCATACAGATTCACCACCAGATAAATATACCATCATACACACACACCATGGAAAAGCCAGGAAAGCTTTTCAATAAATTATGCTGTTTATGAGAAGCATAGTACTAGAAATAAAAACATATCTGTTTGCCAATTAAAAAGGTTAAAAAAAAAAAAAAAAAAAAAAAAAAAAAAAAAAAAAAAAAAAAAAAAAAAAAAAAAAAAAAAAAAAAAAAAAAAAAAAAAAAAAAAAAAAAAGCCAGATGGTGGTGATGGTACAAGTCTTTAATCCCAGCACTAGAGAGACAGAGAGGTAGGTGGATCTCTGTGAGTTTGAAGCCAACCTGACCTACATAGGAAGTTCTAGGACAGCCAGAGCTACATACTGAGATCCTCCCTAAATAAATAAATAAATAAATAAATAAATAAATAAATAAATAAATAAGTGTAATTTAAAAGGGTAAAAGAAATAGCAAAAAAATCAAAAATCTACTGAACTAATGTTTCAGAATCCTCCTATAATTCTGTGTGTGTCTGTATGCATGTTTATGTTTGTGCATTGGTGTATTGCATGTGTGTGGTGTGTGAGGTACATGCATATGTGTGCATGTATGCATGTATGTGTAGGTATACAAATTTGCTTTGCCCTTGCTCTAGCACTGAGCTGTACCACCAGTCCTCCCTATAATATCTGATAGCTACTTGTTCATTTGTGCCTGGGGAAAGACCTAGTGACAGCTGGAAGCAGACAAGCAGCATTAAATGGAGAACAGCTAATAACACCTTACGGTAAAGCTCAACCTCTAATCCAGATTTCCAAACTTTAGAAAAACGGGACACTCTTCAGAAAGATTTTATTTTTAAACTTTTGGCAGAATTCCAAGATATAAAACCAAAAAAGCAAAACTCCAAAAGAAAACAGAACAAAGCCTAAGCAGAGGTTCTGAAAGCCTTAGTGTCCCCTACCATTCCCTAGCTCTGGGACGCATCTCTCAAGACTTGCTGGGCTTAGATGGACATAAATTCAAAACCCTTGAGTTCAGCTCATTCTGCAAAAGAGGAAATTAGAGCTCTGGGTGGAGGGTTTACCCACAGTGCCACATCTTTCCCACTTTACTAAGGTGACTCAGATGTTGCTACTTTCTCCAAAATAACCTGGGGACAGAGCAGATGGGACAGAACCCTGGCAATGGTTCAACGCCCTAATACATTCACATTCTCCAACTATTGGTTTGATCAAATTTCTGTCTTTTGCCAGCCTCTTATTTCTTGCTTTGTGAGACAAGGTCTCACTTTGTAGTCCAGGCTGGCCTTAAGCCTTATACTCTCTTGCCTTGGCCTCCCAGGAGCTACAATTAGAGGTATCTGCCACCATGCGTGGGCACTTGCTTGTCTTTAGAATGGTCATTATTATACAAAACTTACTTGTTTATGTCAAAGATTGTAAATTCACATGCACACCTGAATTGCCAACATTTAAAAATCAGAATGTTTTACCTAAAAGTTTAGACTCCAAGCTTTTTAGAAATCTGGTGACATTGAGCTTGTGTGCTGGTCTCACTCTCATGCTCAGAGCTAAGCAGAAGCACATTCTCTCCAATTGTCACAGCCCACCTGTCTCTATTGCGGTACACTTGCTTGTGCCCATTTTGTCTGTTTCCTGTGAACATTTATATTTGTTGCTATGGTCTAAACCTTATAGCTACAGAAGCTTTTGGAATAAGTGAGTTTTTAGAAACAAAGAAAAATCAAGGGTATAGAGGGAACTATCTGATCTCCAGGATGGAGTAAATGCTGCCAGAAATACTGTTGGTTTTTTTGTTTGTTTTGGTTTGGTTTCTTGAGATCATGTTTGATCTGGCATGATATGATAATGCTTTTACCCATTTAGCAGGCAGATGTCTATGAACGGAGAGGCCTCATGTCCCACAGATGTGGCACGCTGGAGCAGAAGGGATAGGCAGGAGACAGGCTCTGTTTCTACATAGAAGAACTTTATTGTTAAAATAGCAGGCGGTGGGGTGAGGAGGTGGGGGGGTGCAGTTGAGAAGGGCCTGGAACTCCAACACATAAAAAAAAACTGAGGTAGAAGGATTACTGCAAGTTTAAAGTCAAGCCAGGCATAGTGGCACTCTGGGGCAGAGGCAGGAGGATCTCTTTGAGTTTCAGGCCAGCCTGTCTATATAGTATGTTCCAGGACAGCCAGAGCTACAGAGTAAGACCCTGTTTTGACTCACCACCACCCCCAAAACAAACCAAAACACACAAACAGAAAACAGAAAAACAAACCAAATAAGCAACTCCAAGGTCAGTCTGAGCAACCCAGGTCAGCATGGGTATTTAGTCTATGTATATGGATGCTCTGCCTGTGTGTATGTCTGCGCTCCATACACATGCAGAGCCGGTGGAGGCCAGAAGAAACGACCAGAATCACAGAAGGCTAGTCACCAGGTGGGTGCTGGGAACTGAACCTAGGCCCTCTGGAAGGTAGTCAGTGCTTTTGCTTTTAACCACTAAGTCAGCTTTTTTAAAAAACCAATCAAACAATCACAAAAAAAAAAAAAAAATCAAACAAAAAGACAGGAGGAGGAAGAAGAAAAAGAAGAGGCCAACCCTCAGGCTTCCCACCTTGTTTGCTTTTCAGAGGCTGTTGACTCTGCTTTCCTTATTTCCCTACTGGTAGACAACAGCACAGTTCCTAACTGGCCCAGCTCCTCCTCCTCCTCCTCCTCCTCACTACGGGGGCGGGGCTTAGCTCAGGGCTGTGGCCTTACCTAGCCTGCACAACTGCTGTGTTTGATCTCCAATGAACTGAACCCAGCAGCCTGTTTTCTGCGGGGCAGCACCATTCTGAGCGCTGTGGTGAGAACAGGCTGGATTCCAGGATTGTCCTTTTATAGTTCTCTCTCCCTCCCCTGCTCCAGGGCATAAAAACCTTTATTTGTTCATGGCCATAGTCTCAATGCTGTAACAGCACCCAGACTCACAGTGCGTACTCAATAAATGTTTGTTAAACAAATGAACTTGTCCTACTTAAATCCATGTAACAAAGTGACCCTTATCTATTTCTAAAGTTTCAGTAGTTTCTGAATGGTGGTGGTGAGTATATGTGTGCTACATTTTCTTTATTTATTAGGGGATGTGGTGGGTGTGCATATACTCTTCTTACGGGGTGAGTGGCAGTCAGGGGGTCCTTTGCAGGGATTGGCTCTTCTCTTTCCATCACATGGGTCCTTGGATAGAACTCAGGTTGCCAGACTTGGTAACAAGCACCTTTACCTGCTGAGCCATTTCCTAGGCCCCAGCCTAGACAGACCTCTTCCTACTTCTTTTTTGTTTGTTTGCTCCAAGACAAGGTTTCTCTGTGTAACAGCTCTATTCTGGAACTTACTCTGTAGACCAGGCTGGTCTTGAATTCATTGAGATCCACCTGCCTCTGCTTCCCAGGTACTGTGAGTAAAGATGTGAGCCACCACGGCCTGGCCTCTTCCTACTTCTTAATTATAGGACAGGTTCTCAGTCAGTTGCCAAAACTAGCCTGGACCATGCTCTACCCCAGTTAGGCTTTCACATCCTTCCTTAGCCTTCCTAATAGCTTGGCTCACAGGCCTATACCCCTAGGTCCAGCTGTGCACATATTTTTTGCAATAAATGTACACAGCTTCTTTCCTATTTGTAAGAATATGAACCAAAGGAGCAGTGAGTTTACAGAACCAACACCAGGCTCCGGCTGAGAACTTCTTGGCTTAGCCTTTTTGCCTTTACCACAATTTCAGCTAGTTTCTCCAATAGAGTAACCAGTAGGTTACTACTGGCTAAGCATATGATGCAGAAGCAGAACACAGAAGAAATCTGACAAGGATCAGCACCTCTACTTCCTTCTTTTTTTTTTTTTTTTTTATGAATCTTTTATTATTATTATTATTATTTATTTATTTGCCTTGGTGTTTGCCTGGAACTGGAACTACAGACAGTTGTTAGCTGCCATGTGGGTGCTGGGAATCGAACCCGGGTCCTCTGGAAGAGCAGACGGTGCTCTTAACCACTGAGCCATCTCTCCAGCCCCCTACTTCCTTCTTTTTAAGAGTCTTGAAGAGATGTGAGATAATCTAGGATACTGAAGGTGAGGACTTCCTTCCTTTTCTCCCCAAAATGATGTATTATATCTCTAGCATTGCGGGTAGGGGTTGGGGCTAAGGGTGGCACACAGAACTCCTCCACATAGACACTATGGCTTGAATTCTCATCAGGGTGTCTTTACCCAGACTGATCTTTTCTTCCTTTCCTCTGAGCAAACATGGATGTGGGTTGGCTATATAGTGAGATCCTATCTCGGAACTGAGACCTCACTTACAGAAGCTGCAGAGGATGTTCCTAACTACAACACAGCCTCTAGCCACCCCTTCCACGTGGAACGGCTGTTTACCACGATATTTTGTTGTTTATGTGTTTTTACTATACTTGAGCTCCTTCGAAGTCACACTTGGAGAACTCTGCTTCATTTCTCAAACACAAATCTCAGAAAGCCAGAACCTCTAATTCGAGTGTACCAACCTAGCACAGCATGAAGGTCAGATACAAGCGACTGAAGAATCAATCAGCCAGTATGGCTGAATGTGTGACAAACATGTGACCAGTAAGGATCAGTAAGACCACTTCAACCAAATGAAAACACCCCATTCAGAACTGCTGAGACCAGAGGCAGACACTGCCGGCTAAAACTGAAAACACAGGCCCTAACACATCAAAAGAAATTAGAACACAAGAGAGGACCTTTCTTTGAGATACTTGCACTTAGGAAATTTTCTGCATCGTTTTTTATTGGTAGGGTTCAAACTCAGGCCTAGTGCAGGCTAAATGGGCCCTCTTTCACTGAAGTATCTGAGGTGCCTTCCTTCGGCTAGAAGTTGAGGGAGACCCTTCAGACCCTTTGGACACAACTTTTAGCAGACTGTCAAACCTAGTCTCTTTTATAAAATGCAAACTAAACCACTTGTAGTGAAACATGGGAATCCCAGTAGCCTAGAGGCTGAGGCAGGAAGATTTGAAGCCAGCTTGGAATACACAGCAAGTTCTAGGCAAATCTGGACTACCAGATCTTAAAACACATACATACAAAGTAGTGTGCACACTTTTAATTCTAGCACTCATGAGACAGAGGCATACAAATCTCTATGAGTTTAAGGACAGTCAGGTCTAGATGTAGAGTTCCAGGTCAGCCAAGACTACATAAAGACTCTTGTCTCAAGTAAAATAAATTAAAGCAAAATACAACCAAAAAAGTTGTGAACTACCCTACAGAATCACATTACACAGGGCTTCGTTACAGTGTAACTATCAGCTAAGGCTAGGAAACATGATAACTACTACTGCATTAGGGGACTATTTAACCTAACGATGGGATACTCAACCAACAGAGTACAATGCAATCAGTAAATAAAATAAGAATACACTATAAAATGAACCAGAATGGGTTTCAAATAAGAAAATCAAGTTGTAAAATAACAGAGAAAGGAGTAGGGTACAAATTAAGAATACATAGTTTCTGGATCTGGGAAAATGGCTCAGAGGGAAAGAATGATAGCCCTGTAAACATGAAGACCTGAGTTGTAGTCTTCAGCTCCCACATAAAGAGCAGGGTAGGAGCATGCACATCTGCACATCTGTAACCCCAGTGCTGAGGGATGGAGACTGCCATATCCTGTGAGCTCGCTGAACAAGTCAGCAGCCTAGCCAAAAAAAAAAAAGCCTGAGGTTCAGTGAGAAACACTGCCTCAAGGGAATGGAAAGATAAAGCAGGACATCTGATGTCCCACTTTGTCCTTCACAAAAGCACATACCCCCACACACACTCGTACACCGTACTCAACTCATGCACCATAAAATACTCATGCACTACATACACTTATGCACCTCACACACACACACTCATAGACCACACACAACAAAAAGTCTGTAGTTTCTTTTTTTTGTTATTGTTCGTTTGTTTTCAGACAGAGACTCAGTATGTAGCCTTAGCTGGTGAAGAACTAGCTATGTAGATCAGGCTGAGCTTAAACTCATAGATTTCTGCCTGCCTCTGCCTCCTGAGCGCTATCATTAAAGGCATGCACTATGACACTCAGCTGTACTTTCTTTTTTAATGTTTATTTTAATTTGAAGCATATGAGTGTGTACCTGGTTATATGTATGGGCTCATGTGTACAGGAACCCATGGAAGTAAGAAGAAAGGTCAGTCTCCTAGAGCTAGAGATCATTGTGAACTGACATGTAGGTGCTGGCAACTGAACCCAGGTCCTCTGGAAGAGTGGCAGGTGCTCTTAACCACTGAGCTATCTCTCTAGACCCCATATTTCTTTTTTTTTAAATTTGTACTCACTTTTAATAATGATATACTATTAAAAAAAAAGCATACCAATCATTTTAAAGCAAGGCTTTACTTTTGCATGATGTAAATTACTGACTAAAGTACACAGTATTCAGTCATGCCTTAGATCCCATATTTCTTTTTTGACCCCATATTTCTTATACTCCATATACGCGTGCGAGCGCACACATACACACACACACACACACACTCAGAGGCAACAATAATAACTAAAGAAAAAGAAGCCATAAATTTGAAAGGGGACAAAGGAAAGGTTGAAGGGATGAGAAAGGTGAATGATATTTTAATTGAATTTTTAAAAACGTAAAAAAATAAATAAATAAAACAAACAATTGGTTGCTTGTAGAAAGAAGCACTGAGATAGGCTGAGGGACGCCTCCCTGTCATGTCACTCTTTTGAATTTTAAAGGAAAAAATATAATTCCTATTCAAAATAAAGAAAAATTAATTTTATTCTATTTACTTATTTATTTTTGTGCTTTTGAGAAAGGGTCTCTCTATAGCCCTAACTGTCCTGGAACTGACTATGTAGACCAGGCTAGCTTTGAACTCATATTTACCAAGGATTAAAGTGCTGTGCCATCTACAGAGTGAGTTTCAGGAGAGGAACTACAGAGAAACCCCCAAATAAAAACAAAAACAAAAAACCCACCTGGCTTGAAAAGTCAGTTCTTTTAAAGAAAAATTTATATTAAGTAACTCAGGCATAGTGGTGCACACACCTACAATCCCTGCACTCAAGAGGGTGAGACAAAAATTGAGAATTTAAACACAACCCTGGGCTGTATCACTAGGACCTGTTTCCAAATTCCAAGGACTGGACCGTCAATTTGACTGAGCAGATTAATGCCTGCCACGTAAGCCTTATGGACTTGAGTTCACTCCCTAGAACACAAGGGGAAACAAACACAAACTAAAACATGATCCATTGCACACACTAGTAATCCCCACACTCTTACATCCAGATGGGAGAAGGGAACAGGAGGGTTGTCTCCTTTGAACCAGCACGACTAGAGAATGGAATTCACAGGAAAGAAAAGAACAAACTGCAAGGGAAAAAACCTAACTTCCAAAAGTTGCCCTCCACAGGTGCTTGTGTGTACATATTCATGTTAAGCAAACCAACCAACCAACCAGAGCTGGGAGCATATAGCTCAGTAGTAGGGAGCTTGTTTGACATGCACAAGGCCCTGAGTTCCTTGCCCAGTACTAAAAAAAGGAAGACTAAATTGGATGATATTTAAAAATTAATGAAGTTTTTCTTAATTCAGGAGATAAGAGGAGAGAACTCATTCACCTTTCCCAGAGGTTTTGCTTTCAGCAGGGCTCGTTCCTGTCCTCCCAGTCCTCAGGAGGCAGAGGATCACAGGTCAACAAGACTGTCTCATAAACAAAGCAAAACCAATCAATAAGTAAGAACTTTCCAGAAGCCTTTCTCCTCATGCTGGTCTGGTGCTCTGGCACACAGACTATACAAGGAGATGGCTGACAAAGAGGTGTGCTTATTTTGGTCTGAGAGCCAATAGCAGACATGACAGCTTTCTTAGCTGCCTTCCTGAAACAGTGTCCTTGTCACGCTGGCAGCACAAGTGGTGATTTTCCCATCAGGAAGGGGAGCTCAAGGAAAACACCTTCCTTTTGTTTTTATTGTTGTTTTTGGTTTCTGTATGCATGCATGCTTGAAGGCTGCAGGTCAGGATCCTGTGTTTTCTCCATAGCCTTCCACTGTATATTTGGAAAGATGGCCTCTCACTGAACCTGGAACTTCTAATTCAGCTAGCCTGGATGAGCAGCCAACTCCACCAGTCCTAACTCTGCTCGCCCAGCTCTGGGATGACAGGCAAGTGATACTACACCAGGCTTTACACTGGTTGGTGTTACAAGCTGAAACATCTCCCCATCTCCCTTTATTTATTTGCTTGCTTGTTCATTCATTTTGGTTTTTAGAGAGGGTGTCTCTGTGTAGACCAGGCTAGCCTTGAACTCACAGAGATCCACCTGCCTCTGCCTTCCCAGTGCTGGATCAAAATTGTTTGACACCACCACCCAGCTTATTATTTTTGTAAGACAAGGTCTTACCACATAGGACAGACTGCATTCAGACTCATAAGAATCCTCCTTTGTGAGCCTCCCAAGTGTATGATTATAGCCATGAGCCACCACACCCTGTGCAAAATATCTTTTGATAACTGTTTGTGATCAGAAGTGCAAATACAATCATTAGGATCAAACAGGTCAGAACTCTCTAGTCTGTCTCCCCATCTGTTAGATGAATTAGCAGATCCATATCCTCTCTGAGCCTTAGTTGTCTGACTGGAAAAAAAAAAAAAAATGAGGTTAACACTAGCTCCAAGATGCTTTGAGAATTAAGTAAGGACAGCTACACAACGTGTTATGCACAGAGCGACCTCACAAACGTTTCCCTTCCCGGAGCCTTGAGTCATTGTGCTTTCAACAAGGACAGTTCACTGACAGGCTCACTCATCGTACTCCCTGGCCTGTCTGCTTTTTTTCCTTCTTTGCATGCTGGGTTGCTCACACTGGCCAAGCACTTCACCAAGCTACACCTTTGTCCCATAGGGTATTTGGAGCCAATCTCACTGTGTAGCCCATGTTGGCATCAGACATGAGATCCTCCAGCCTTGGTTTCCAAATGCTAGAATTACAAGCAAGTCCCATTGCCTAATTTAATGGAACTGTTTTCATGTCACATGTGGTAATAGTCACATGTAATCTCGACTCTCAGGAAGCTGAGTCAGAGGGTCACGACCAAGGTAGGTTTAAGCAGTGAGATGGGGTTTCAAACAATAGCAACTGTTTTAAGCCGGGTGTGATGGGGCTCACATTTCATGCTAACCCTGAGGCAGAGGCAGGAAGATGTCTGTGAGTTTGAGGCCAGCCTGGTCTACAAGCACTAGGACAGCCAGGGCTACACAGAGAAACCCTGTCTTGAAAACAACAAAAGAGAAAAATAAATCAAAGAAAAAGCCAAGTGTGGTGAAACAGGCCTTTAATCCTCACACTCAGCAGCCAGAGGGAGGAGGATCTCTGTGAGTTTCAAGACAGCCTGTTCTACATTTAGAATTCCAGGACAGCCAGGGCAACATAGAGAGATTCTTTCTAAAAACAAAACAAGAATATAATAATAGCGTAAACTACAGCATTTGTTATCTATCTGAAACAGAGACTCAAAATGAGAACCCACTGGTGAAGAGGGTGGTATGGTCCCTTCATCAGACTTAAGAAACAGGCCTAAAATCGTGTTCCACTTATCCTAAAGTCAGACAAACTAAGACTTAAGTAAATTAAATGAAGCTCTAGGAAGACAGCTATTGTGGTGGGAGGCTGGACAGAGCAGACATAAAGGATGACACTAAAGGCCAAAATTATGCACAGCATCAATCAATGAGGACCAGTCAGGATGAGTGACAGCTTCAGATTAGAAACAACAGCTTCTCAAGTATTCTGCAACTAGCATCAGTCAGAACCCTATAGTATCAGAGTACACTCTGTAAATCCACTGGCATTAGCTCAATAATGCCAGCTATTCTTGAACCCCACCATCTACAAACTTTCATTTTTTTAGGACGGTGTCCTTGCTTGGCCTATACATGGATCTTTCTGCAAATGTCACATTGGAAGGCAGGATGGAATTAATAAGAAAATGCCATGCCCCCTAAGCCACTAGCATTTTCAATGCTGATTATAAATCTTAAACAAGGCCAGGGTGTCTTGGTAGGGTGTTAACTATAGACTATACTGGGGACTGGCTTCAGAAAAGGATGTAAAACATTATATAACAGGCAGGGCTCAGAGCTGAGTAGGGTGACACCTACCTATAATCCCAGGGTTTGGGAAGTAGAGGCAATTGGGTTTCACAGTAAGTAAGAGCAGCCAGTATTATATGGACAAGATCCTATGCCCAAAACAAACAAACAAACTTAGGGTGGCTCAAGAACAGAGAATTATTTACATAGTTATGTATAATACCCTACATTCTCCTGAAAATTTTCATTTAACTTTTAAATTACATTTATCTGCTATTTATTTATTGTTGGTACATGGTGGGGATAGAGGCCAGAGGACTACTTCTGGAAGTCAGTTTTAGCCTTCTACCATCTGGATCCCAGGAATCAAATTCCAGTCATCAGCCCTGGCAGCAAGCCACTCTATCCACTGTGTTGGCTAGTTTTTAATGTTAACTTGACACAGGCTACAGTCATTCAGGAAGAAGGAACCTCAACTGAGAAAGTGCCCCAGACAGATTGGCCTGTGGACAAGTTTATGGGGCTTTTTCTTAACAGATGATGGATGTAGGAGGGCCCATACCACAGAAAGTAGCTGATAATAACTAAGTAACACCCTTCTTGGGCCCTGCCTTAGTTCCTGCCTCAAGGTTCCTGCCTTGCCTGACTGCTTTCTATGGTGGACTGTGATGTGGAAGTATAAGATGAATAAACACTTTCATCTCCAAACTCTTTTGGTTAAGGTGTTTTACTATAGTAATAAAATCCTGACCCTTTAAGACACTTACTGAGCCATCTCACCAGCTCAGTAATTTTTTTAACTAAAAAAAATTCTGTGACTTTAGAAAGAAGGCATGCAACTAATTAACTGAAGGGCCCTGAACTTCAGGTATAGTGTCCTGATAAATCTTTGGTTGTTGTGATTGTTTGAATGTAATTGGCCTCCATAATCTCATAGGGAGTGGTACTATTAGGAGATGTGGCTTTGTTGGAGTGGGTATGGCCTTGTGAGAGGAAGTGTGTCACTGTAGGGGCAGGCTTTGAAGTTTTTATGTTCAGGATACCACCCAGTGTTTCAGTTGATCTCCTGTTGCCTGCAAGATGCAGGACTCTCAGCTACTACTCCAACATCACATCTACCTACATGCAGCCGTGCTCCCCATCATGATGATAATGGACTGAGCCTCTGAAACTGTAAGCAAACCACCCCAATTAAATGTTTTTTTTATAAGAGTTGCTGTGGTCATGGTATCTCTTCACAGGAATAGAAACCCTAAGACAGTTATCTAATTTCTTTCCTTCATCATCCTTTCAATCCAAGTAACTAGCTCTTGCTCCACCATCTAGCATCCACTACATTTAAGGCATTAATTTCCTAAATTCACATCCATACTTAAAACCTGGGGGCTGGAGAGATACCTTGGTGGTTAAGAGTCCTTGTTGATATTGTTCAAGTTGCAGGATCTACATGGTGGTACACAACTCAATGGTACACAACAATTCCCTCTCCTGACCTTCTTAGTCACTAAGCATGCACATGATGCACACACACACACACAAACAAAAGCAAAGCATTCACATATTGAAAGAAAAAATATATTTTAAAGCTAAGGACTTGGGATATAGCTTAGTTGGTAGGAGTACTAACCTAGCATGCATGAACCCCTGGAGCTGATCCTGAACATAACATAAGCCAGACATCGTGGTTCAGGCCTGCAGTCCCAGTGCTGGAGAAGTGGAGACAGGGAGAACAGCATCCTCATTGTGAGTTCAAGCTCAATCTGAGTTACATGAAACCTTGTCTCAAAATAAATAAAAACTGTGCTTGGACTAAAGGTATGCTGAGCATGAGACCTTGGCTTTGAGGGGGAAACAAAAACAAAATTAAAAATTGTGCTTTATTTGCAGATTTTTTACCTAAACTATGATAAACATGCAACATTTTTTTATGGAAGGCAATAAAACAATGTATGACTCAGCTATGAGGCTGTCTGCTTGATATGGTAGATAACCCTAGGGTCAGAGGTGACACAGCTTCTCTTGTCCCCCTCCCCATCCTTTTTGATAGTTTTCATGAAGCCCAGGCTGGCTTCTAATTCTCTATGTAGCTGAGGAATGTGGTGAACTTCTGACCTCCCCCCTGTAAGTATTCCTGGCACTCCACGTGGTTGAGCCAACATGGCTCAGGTGGGATGCACCTCGTATGGAGGCACGCCCCTGGGTAAACCTGTGCACACCCCTTCTCTTAAAAAGAGACGCCATGTTTTGGTCACTCTCTCTTCCTGTCCTGCTTCTCTGCTTCTGTACTTGTCTGGGAACTTGCTTAAATAAACCCTTGTGTGGCCTTGGTAGCGTGTGTGTGTGTGTGTGTGTGTGTGTGTGTGTGTGTGTCTTCTCATGCTCGAAACCAACCCCCCCCACACACACCATAATTCCCAAGTATACCTTTGGGTGTAAACCACCAAACCTAGATCTCAGCTTTTTTTTTTTTTTTAATTGTTTATTTATTTTGTTATGTTATGTGTATGGGTGTTTTGCCTACATGTATGCCTATGTATCATGCATGTGCCTGGTGCCCCTGGAGGCCTGGAGTCACAGACAGTTGAGACACCATGTGGGTGCTGGGAATCAACCAATTCCTCTGGAAGAGCAGCCAGTGTTTAACCTCTGAACCATCTCTCCAGCCCTTCTTTATTTTACTTATTTGTCTGTTTCTTGCTTATTATCTTGAAACTGGGTCTCACTAAATTACCCAGGCTGGCTTTGCTTTTGGCCTCAGCCTTCCAGTTTCCTGAGATCCCAGGCCTGCCCATACCACCAAGTGTTAGTTCAGGAACATATCATTATACATAAAGAATAAACCTCAGAGGAATTAGCTGATTTAATGTAGACTCTGTGATTCAGTAGAGGGCTTCAACTAAAATCCCTACCTACTGATGAAGAAGGACACCCAGAAGGATTTCACTCTGGCTATAAAGAATGCCTCTAAATGCAGAACTCTTTCCAATTCCAAAGAGACTGTGATCTTTGGCTAACAGACACCTTTTTCAGGCACTATGCCCAGGGACAGGGCTTCAAGTTTGACTGTGAATGCTTCTCTCTTCATCCCTTTTCCCATCACCCCCATCACCCTCCCATTCAGAGGACACAAAGACTGTACAGGACTGCACAAAGAACCCATACACAAGATAAGTAGAGGCCATTCTGTGGGGCAATGTGGGGATGAGAATCAGTCTCTCTGTGGGGTAGAGGGGCAGTTTTCCTGATGACTGGATGAGTCATCAAGGTTTATCCCATTATTTGCTTCATCCCTCACTTCTCCCGTCCATTCGGGTGGGTAGTAATGTCACCAGCCACAATGGCATCAGCCCTGCACCACTTTGCCTCCTCACAGCACCTCCTAACCCTTTGAGCTGGCAGCACCCAGAGAGGGGAGGGAGAGAGGAAGGATGCATGCAGCTTCCAGTGGCTGGCTGTCAGCTTGCCCAGCTGACTCAGCTGGCCACCACCCTCCTGAGCCACCAGCCCACATGCAGCCTCTTAACTTTCCATTTCCAGGCCTCTCGATGCTGGCTCCGGGGAGGGAGCGCCCCTCCCGCTGCCCTGGGCGCCTGTCTGCAGCCCCGGCTGCCAGGGCACCATGCCCATTGCCTGGCGGGCTGGTCTCAGGACAATTGCAATCTACTGTCACTGAGTTTGGAATATAGGTCAAGGTGCTCTCGGAAGGGCCCAGGGGAGGATCACCTGACCGGGAGGTGTGGTGACTCAGCGGGAAGGACAGGGAGGGAGGGGCCGCTCTGGAATCTCCCTGCCGGGCCAGCCTGCAGGAGAAAGAAGAGGTCAAGTTGCCTGTTTGGCTGATTATCAGCAGAGGAGGAGGAGGAGGAAGCTGCTGGAGACTGAAGGAAGGATAAGATGACCCGTGGCGACTATGTGAGGTGGCATCCAATCCTCTCCAGAGCAGCTGCCTTCCTACCAGCAGCTAAAACCACCCGCCTCGCCTCCCACCGTCTTTGCGGTTGTGAACACCTCATTAGCCACCTCCCTGCCAAAGTGAGAAACCAAATTAACATCCTGGATCAGTCCAGACTCCATCCACCCAGACCCCCAGAGAAACCAAGGCCACTGGCATATCACATAAAGGCAGCCACCTCTATCAGAGGCAATCTGATTGTGTCCCCCTCCTTCCCGATTTTGAATATGAAAATCACTAACCCATTTTATTGTAGGTGTCCACATGGCAGAAGGCTTCTTTCCGGGGGGGAGGCAGCAGCTGCTTGCTCTGTCCCAGACTCACTTCCTCTGGCTCTGGCTGCCGGTTCCTACCCGCCAAGCAGGGAGTTTCCTCATTCTTGGGGTTCTGGCTAGCTAAGCTCCCACCCCCAGCTGCTCACTACCCGGTAGTGCTGCCGGGACTCCCGGGTTCCATGAGTCACAGCCAGGCTGGAGACAGACAGCAGGCTTCCTTTATTAAGTCAGCTTCTTGCCCTGCTCACCACAGAGGGAAGCTATAATTACTCGTTTGGCCCAGCTCTGAGAACTGTGCAAGCCACAGATGATGCTTCACTGGGAGGGAAGTCCCTGATTTCTGCATCTATCTAGTGCACTACCACCCCTTTGGTAATATGCATAACTGCCAGGGGTTAAGGACATGGTACACAAATATCAGATGCTTTGCGTATGTAATGGGGTGCCTTGTGTCAGGATGCTCAAAGCTGATAATGCCAACTATATGTGAGCTGCCAGAAGTTTTCTGTTATTTTGTTTAGAATACAAAGGCATTCTGCTTCTTTGCCAAAGTCTATACTTGATGAGGCAGGCTGCTCATTGTTGCTTTGTAAGGGGTAAAAGAAAGGATGGTAAAATATTGCTTTGTGTGTCCAGGTTATGGCTGTTTTTATTTTGTAGGCACAATAAGCACAAAACCTCAGGCTTCTCAGATTCTTGATCAGTCTAGTGAAATGATTGAAATATGAAAAGCCAGTTGGCTACAAAGATTTCTTTTAAAGCACAAAATCAGAATACTAAAAACAGTCTTCATGATCTGCTCCATTTCCTATTCATCCATTCACCCACTCATTCATTCATTTGTTCATTCATTCATTCTTGCATTTCAGTCATCCCACTAACATTTTGGGGGCGGCCTGTGTGCCTTAATACAAATGCATGCCAAGTCAACATGATATAGACAGAGTTATGCAGGTCAATAAAAGATACAATAATAAGTGAGTTAGATGGTTCAGCAGATGTAGTGAGTGTGATTAATAACAGAAAAAATAGTAACAGGGCATGGGATTTATATATATATATATATATATATATATATATATATATATATATATATAAAAAGAAGAAATTAGTGAACACCTCTTGACACTGAGGACAGTCTGTAGGTTAGGTCTGTCTCACAGTGAGCTCTCAAGTCTGCTTGATAACTACTAAGAAACTATAATTATGACTTAGATGAGTTATATTTGAAATTTTAAAATTCCTTTAAGCTTTGTTTACAAGCACAACAGTGAGTGCATTTAAATCATTTTGATAAGTTAAAAAGTAAAAAGTGTCAAAGGCATTTGGTCCTTCCTATGATTATGGACAGATGAAACGCCATTAAAGAATTTACTGGAGAGATGGCTCAGCAGTTAAGTGTAATTACTACTATTGCAGAGAACCTGAGTTCAGTTCCCAGCACCCACCTCTAACTCCATCTCCAGAGGGTGTGATGCTTTCTTCATTAAATAAAAGAATGGAATGGTGTCAACTGGGAGAGACTTCACAGGCATATTGTACCTCATTCACTCCTCAGGGTCCCTACTGAAACACCAACAGCTGTAAATCTTATTCAGGCAGCCAGTAGGCACAAAAGTAAATGCGAGGAGTTACCCTTTAGAATCCATCCAGTTAGGAAGAATATAGCAAGCAAGGATGCAAATCAACAAGGTCATGCTGTTGGGATTGAAAATTGGTAAATTCATACTGTTTTCCAGAAGACCTGTACAAAGAATGTCCAGATCTTCTTCCCATTTAGTGTAACAGAAAGCTGGGAACAACCCACTGTCCATTGATGGGAGAGTAAATATGAACAGGACACAAGAATGGGGCCTATAATGAGCAGCAGAAGCAAACAGAGTGCAACTATACATTACAACATACATGAATCCTAGAAACCCAATGGTATAAGGGAAACAGTACGTTCCGGAAGGCTATGTGTACCAGGGTATTCTTTTACATAAGAGAAAGCAAAATTTCTTTTAGAAAAATGTATGAAAGCAAAGGAATAGCAAACCCAAGAGTTCAGGATGGGTAGGAAAGGCAAGGAAATGGGGGAGGACAATGGTGGTGGGGGTGGGGTGTCTGCAGTGGGCTCATCTGATTCTAAGCACATAGGCGAATCTAAATGATCAGATATGAATAGTGCAGGGGTTCAGCCAAACATGGAAGGCCGAAAGGAAGCCAGGCTTGGTGGCACATGCCTTTAAACTCAGTAGGCAGAGGCAGGTGAAGCTCTGTGAGTGTGAAGCCAGCCTTACCATTGGGACTGGGTAAACTTGACCCTAGACGTGAGGAAGTCTTAGGTTCTTCATCAGCTACATGATGCTGTGAAGCTTCAGAATTGTTATCTGGGATCAGGGAGTAGAATGAGTTTTACTGTAATGGGCTCAAGAAACTCTCATCCTAGTCATACTCAGGATGCTCCCCCACCACCCCACCCCACCCTCGCCTTTGGTTTTTTAAGACAGAGTTGCTCTGTGTAGCCCTGGCTGTCCTGGAACCACTCTGTCGACCAGGCTGACCTCAAACTCAGAGATCTACCTGTGTCTGCCTCCCCAGTGCTGGGATTAAATGCTGACCCTTGCCTTTGCCAGGCTTGCCTGGGTGACTTCCTCTGGGCAGGACTTTCATTTCCTCTAAGTGACACTCTCGGCTAGTGCTAGTCTCATCCTGGCCAGGGGATGCTGATGTGGACAGTGCCGCTTCTTCAGCAATTGTGAAGGTTCATGCAGGGGCTGCAAAGGCTGTGGTTCTAGCCATCCTTTCTCCTGCTCTGGTCAGCTCAGGGGGCAGAATTCTTAGGGAGCCAATTATGTTATGACACTGTTCCCTGGTTCTCTTTATTTTTACAAGAAAGGGTTCTCCAAACCCATAAAATTAGCACCAGCCATGGCAACACATTGACAGTGATGGACATGCATCATGGGCTGGAACTCTGACAGACCAGCAAAAGACAGTCTTTGGAGGCTGCTGAGCTCCAAGTCTCATGGCTCTGGGAACTGCTTTTGTATCCCTCCTCTGCACCCCAAAACAATCATCAGTGCCTGCCTTGAAAGTGCTGGAGCCAGAAAGACCCCTGATCAGCATCTTGCTGTTTCCATTAGCTTAACTATGGAAACCTCTGCTTTCTATTTGTACAACAGCAACAGCCATATTGCCCTTTCTTAAGTAAAAAGCATTAATGAGAACCATATAACACAATGGGAAAACAAGCAAATGCTTAGAGAAAAAGCCCCTGTCTGACTCATTTGTTGCTTCACCCTCAGGACCAAGGACAGTGCCTGGGACATAGTAGGTGCTCAATAAATAGGTAAGAATGATGATGATGCTAATATTAACTGCATCTTGCCAAGGACTGTGATTAGACTTTATATAGATAATCCCAATTGAATTTGACAACAACTTAAGGAGATTTTATGGTTGGTTATTAGTCCCATTCTGTAATTCAGAGAAGTCAATAATTTTCCCAAGATCACACAGCCAAGTAAAGAAGTTATTACCGAATTTTTTGAGTTGGCAAATTCAAAAGTCCAGAACCTGAAAACTGAACACATGTGGGCCAGGTGCCCGGGGAACCACAAGAAGCACTGGATTTTGGTATCTTCCTCATACTAAGACTACAGAATTAAAGAGCACATGCCTGGGTAAACTAATGTCAGTCTGAATGCAGGAAGCAATCAGGTAGGCCTGTTTGCTTCCTAAGAATAAGCCAGTAGGGCTTTTTTCAAATGTGTAGGGCTGGAGGTGGGGGAAATGCCTGGCTGGGTAGGTGTGGGATACACCTGGCAGAGCCAGGGACAGTGCAGAAGGGAGCTGAGGAGGTAACAGGGTGAATGCTGACAGTCTTGCTGAGAACTGTGCACATACATACATGCACAGATATGGGTGCACATACATACATGCACAGATATGAGTTCACATACATCATACACAGATATGGAGGGGTGCAGCTATGTGGAGGTTGGAGGGTAGCTTGTGGGAGCTGCTTGTCTATTTCCATTATGTGGGTTCTGAGAATCAAAATCAGACATGAGGCCTTGGCGGCAAGCACCTTTACCTAGTGAGCCACCTCACCAGCCCACTTTATGTTTGTCTTTCTGTGATAAGAATATGCTCTCAAGGCTGGAGAGATGGCTCAGGGGTTAAGAGCACTGGCTGCTCTTGCAGAGGTCCTGGGTTCAGTTCTCAGCACCCATATAGCAGCAAATACCTTTCTGTAACTCCAGTTCTAGCATCCAACCCCTTTTGGCTTCCTTGGGCACTGTATAAAATTGGTGCACAGACGTACATGAATGAATAAAAATAAATGTAAAATAAATTTTTGAAAAAGAAAAATATGTTCTCACCAGTACTAAAACAACAATAAAAAGAATGAATTACATATTACTAATATCATTGAAATATATACTGAAGAGACTGGAGAAATAGCGCAGTGTAAAAGTGTCCACTACAGCTCCAGATTACCCCAGTGTGTTCCCAGCAACCACATTGTGTGGCTTATAGTCGCCAGTGACTTCGGCTCCAGAGAATCAAACTGGCCTCTGCAGTTACCTGCACTCACACACATACCCATACACAGACACAAATACACATAATTGAAAGAAGTAAATCTTTTAAAAATATATAAACAATGATGTGCACATGTAACTCCAGCATCTAAGAGATGAGACAGCAGGAGCCTAAGTTCAAGATGTGTGTGCTGTAAGCCAAGACCCTGCTTCTAAAATGAATGAATGAATGAAAACTATGTGACGTGAGGGTGGAGGAAGGCTGAGAAAAGGTCATGGGCTGGATTCTCTTCAGCAACACAGTGTCCAAGGCTACAGCCTGAGCCAGGCTGCAGCTCTCCAGGGCTTGGCTGGTTTACTGGAGATGATAGGCAGCCCCCAACCTTCCCAGGACATGACAGCCAGTGAGCCTGATTCACAGCTGGGGGCAAGTGTTTGCCTTGGCAGTTGGCAGCACTGCCTGCCTCCCAGCCTTCCTCGGCAGAGAATCATTATGCAGTTTGCTCACATGCCCTATGCATTTTAATGAATGAGTCAGGGGACAGACTCAGTTTGAAAGAGGAATTGCTGCTCTCTGAGCTGGGTGAAGGGCTCTCAAGGGATGGTCTAGCAGCTTGGATGTTACAAGAAAAGGAAGGAGGGATGCAATCTCCATTTAGCAAAGAGAGACAGAAAGAGGTCTGGGAAAAGAAGGTGAAAAGGAAATAAGGGAGGGAGGGAAGGAGAGATCAAGTGAAGGAAGGGAGAACACCAGGAGGGAGGGTGGAGGGAGGGGTAGAAATAGCTGCCTAGAGCTCAGGATACATCCTGAAACATGTCACCGGCAAGACTCTGCTCCTTCACCCACCACTTACTTCCTTCAAGCATTTGGCACTTTTGAAGCTCCGGCATGATAGGCAAGAGACTGCTAAGAGAAGAGAAGAAGCAAGACTCCTTGTATAGAACTGAATCTTGATAGGTTAGAAACACTATGGTGGGGGTGGGGTGGAACTGGAGAGATGGCTCAGTGGTTGAGAGCACTGACTGCTCTTCCAGAGGTCAGGGGTTCAATTCCCAGCACCCACATTGCAGCTCTGTAACTCCAGTTCCAGGGGATCCAACACCCCCACACAGACAGGCATGCAGGCAAAATAACAATGTACATGAAATAGAAATAAATTTAAGAGGAAGGGAGGGAGGGACGAAAAGAAAACAACCACTATGGTAGGTCTGGGAAGGGTGAGGGACAGAGGAGGTTGTGGTCACTCTCTTTCCTGTGACCACACCCCTGGAAGGCCGGAGATCAAGAGTACCAATTCTCCAGCATTTCCTACTGGCTAGATGCAGGGCAGTGTGGGCCAATTAGTATCTCGTCAAATTCCCATGACTATCCCAGGAGGTGGGTCTTGTTACTGTCACATTTTTTAGAGATGAGGAAACTGAAGTGGAGAAAGCAGCTCATCCAAGGTCACCCAGGGATTTGAACTCAGCCCTGTCTGACTCCAGAGCTCCTGGCAGCTCTGTTCTAGTCTGTCAGCCAACCCCTGGCCAGGGAAAGCTAGGGAAGGCCTTTCCCTTCCCAGGCTTTCTTCCAAGAACACTCTGAACCCCCAGGAGGAAGGGGTTGGTGTGAGTCCAGATGCAGTCCACGCCAAGTGGCCTGCCTGGGAGTAGATCTGAAACCTGCCCAACACAGAGCTGTGTGTGAGAGCCAGAGCCCAGGGGCTGCAGAGAAAGGAAGGAAGCACAGCCCTACTGCGGTCAGCTGGGGTGGCTAGTCTGTTCCCAGGCTGTGCACCGCAAAACACAGGGCAACAGATGCTCAGCAAATGCCTGTGTGGGAGTGTGACTTACCCCTTACATGGCAGGCAGGCAGGCAGGCAGTGTCCCTGAATTACTCAACACAACCAGCTCAGCTTTGAACTTTGAGCCAGGCTCTGCAGGATCAGGGCATGGGGGTTGGGATGGGGTGGCACTCACCACCATGAAAAGGATGTCAGCCATACCCCCTGACCCCCCAAGTGGGAGAACACAGACAGGGAAGCAGCCAAGAAACCAGAAAGCTGCTATATACCCACATTCTCCTGAATTTTTACAGCTGGAGGGAAGAGCAATACACAGCACAGCAGCACTCTGGGGCCCTGGGCTTCGTGCCTGGAGAAAACCAAGGCCACCTGCTAGGAACTGAACTGGACACACAAACAGTCAGCCTTTTCTGAGCCTTGCCTGCCTTCCCACCCTCCCAGAGTCAGGATACTTGAACCCCTACCACCTCCTTGATAGGGAGAGGCTATTACTACCACCATCTTAAGGCACTGATGGGCGGAAAGATTACTATTGTACTGCAGTCACTTGTGCATGCTGCTCCTGGCTCCCACAGCGAGGGGTTTCCCCAAACACACTCTCCATCCTAAGCCCCTGTGCACAGCAATGGAATGGTTTCTCTGGAGAATGTGGGAAGCCTCTGGTTGATCTTCTTGGCTCCATCTTCTCACAGAAGCTAATTCTGCTCTCACAATATGTTCCCTTCTCCCCGATAGTTTAGTAAGGTATGGCTCACTGCCATGCCTTTGTCTTCTTTACAAGTTTAGAACCTGGATATAGAAGAGGGATGCAAGCTTTTTCTGAAAGATTCTTTAGAGATTTCACACCCGCTTTGGAGGAAGTTTAAGCTCTGCGCAAACCATCTCCATCTGATCTCCCACCTTTTCGCATCTTTGGCTTCAGGACCAAGAGAGCAAAAGGTGACACTGCCTCCCGTGGTTCTTTTTTGTACTTTTAGACAGTCTCCTTATAAACCCCTGACCCTCCTGCTCCCCCTCAAGAGCATACCTGGGCCTGTGGTGTGCACCGCCACACCCTAGTCTATTTGCTCGTTTAGTTTGGCATGTTCCTCCCGACCCCACAAGGAAAACCAAGTTTTGTACTCAGTTACATGGAATAAAAGAAAGCACTCATGAGTGGTGTTTCTGCAGTGACAGTGTCCTCTTATATACCAGTTCTTTCCCTTGCCACCTGCCAGGGCATCAACAATGAGTCCTTGACATGAGCGACTGTTACCACCCTAGACTGTTTACACAGGAAATACACCCTAGCAGCTAACCTAAAGCCAACGTCAGCCCTCGTCTGTCCCATCAGATCTGCAGAGAATTCTAAGGCAGCTGTGGCTCTGGGAGAGTGCTGGCCAAGTCCACACTGTCCTCTGTGTGACAGCTCTGTGCTTTGAGCGCCTCCCTGCAGAATGGAAAGACAGGGCTGGTTGGTGGGATGGTTCAGAAGGTCAGAGCACTCCATGACTGTGATGATTAATTTTCAATATCAACCTGCCTAAACAGAAGAATGCCTGGGAGACTAATGAAGCTCAGCTCTGGGTCTGTAGGAGGGTATTTCCAGGGACAACTGGGTCACAATGGGTGTTTGCAATCAACTGTTTAATCCATTGGTGGATTCGAAATTTGAAAGACTTGATAGTGGAAAAAAAGAAAGAAGAAAGAGTAGCACCTCAGGTGTGAGCCACCATATCCCCAGATCATTTGCTTGTCTTGCTCTGCATGTTCCCCCACAAGCAATACCTTGATCTAGTGAGGATGTGGAACTATGGGAGGTGGCGCTAGCTGGAGGAAGAGGTCACAGGGAATGTGTGTTTGGAAGTTCTATCTTGACCTTGGCCCTGTCCTGTCTGTCTGTCTGCTTTCTGGTCTCCATGAAATTAGCAGTCTCCTTTTCCATGAGACTAAGGCCCATAGCAATGAAGCCAGATGACTATGAACTATAACTTATGGAGCTATGAACAAAATAAATATTTTGTGGACTGGCGGTGGATCTCAGTGGTAGAGCTCTTACCATGTGTGAGGCCATGGTTCAACCCTCAGGACCAGCAGACAAAAACAAATGATAAAAGCACCTATCTTTTGTGCTGTTTTGGCCAGACATTTGTTACAGCAATACAAATGTGAATGAGCGCGGGCCGGACTTTGTGGCCTACCTCTAAGTCCCTCCACTGGAGGAGCTGAGAAAAGGAGGAGTACCAGTCCAGGGGACAGTGTTCAAAAAGGAAGGGAAATAGTGACCAGCCCAAAGATGAGTGAAGAGTGGTGTTTCATGAGGCGCTACCAGGCATTTTCAGTAGCATCTTTGGTTTGGCCAACATCCCAGCCACTGGCATTTTGATAGCTGTCATAGTAACAGAATGCCATACAGTGGGTAATTTATAAACAGTAGGATTATTTATCTATTTGTTTGTTTGGGTCCTGGTTCTGCAAGATGAAAAGAATAAAGGGTCTGAGAAGGGTCTCTGTGCTGTTGTAAGATCACTCCAGTTAAACTCATCCCTCTATTCCCGCCCCCCCCATCTCTTTCTCTCATTTTTGAGACAGGGTCTCAGTGTGTAGCCCTGGCTGGCCTGGTGCTGACTAGGTATGTTATGTAGACCATGGTGGCCTTGAACTTACAGAGATCCACCCATCTTTGTCTCCTGAGTGCTAAAATTAAAGGTTTCATCATACCCAGGTCCTCCTCCTCCATAACTAACCCACTCCCTCCCTTGATAACCCCTTAGGAGGGCAGAGCCCTTAAAACCTAATCCCTTCTTAAAAGTCCTACTTCTCAGGAGTGCTATAGTGCAATTCAATTTCAGTATGTAGAAGCTGGGTATGTAGCTCAGTGACAACGAACTTGCCTATCACCAAAGAAATCCTACGTTTCATTCACAGCACAAAAAAAGAACCAAACCAAAAAAACAAACAAACCAAAAACTAAACATGAGTTTTAAACATTCAAAGTATAACATATCTATACACTCACCTCCCCTGTGTGAGTCACTCTCCCTCAGTCTCTCAGTCCAGGAAGATCATCCCACTCAACACATAGTAAGGGGGTTTCATTTTTGTTGGCCACCAGGAAGGTCATGGGACCAGGCATGGTCAATAAGCCTTTCTCTAGGTCTCTTGGGAAAGAAAAAAACCCCTTTGTATCTGCAACCTGAAAGGACACATGGGCTCGAACTGATACTGTCATATTGTTACAGCTGCCCAAGATTAAAATTAACAAACAAAAATATAAGAATTCACATTCTAATTAAACATCTGAACCCTAAATTCATCCATGGAGGGTTGGTTCTATTTTGTCTTGAATTGAACCCAGGATCTCACACACATACCAAGTAAGTAGCCCATCAATATATCCTTTTTTTTTTTTTTTTTTTAAAGACAAGGTCTTTCTATATAGTGGGTAATTTATAAACAGTAGGGTTTATAAATTATAAATGGCTGTTTTAGAACTGACTATGTAGATCAAGTTGCCCTCTTCTGCCTGTCTCTGCTCTTAAATGCTGAGATTAACAGTTTAGGTCACCATGCTTGTCTCTGGGTCCTTGTTTAAGATGAGCTCCTGAAGTCAGGTGGTGGTAGTGGGGTGGTAGCTCATGCCTTTAATCCAGCATCTATGAGGCAGTGATAGATGGGTCTCTGGGAATTTCAGGCCAACCTGATACAGAGTAAATTCCTGGACAGCAAAGCTATTACACAGAGAAACCAGGCCAGAGATAGATAGACAGACAGACAGACATTTTGTGTTGAATTTTCTGTCACTTGCTACCAAAAGAATTCTGTTAGTTATCACATTAGTCTTTATTTTTTATTATATTTTTGGAAGTTCAAGGATAATTTTATTAGCATTAAAATGGCGAGGGAAAACCAGCCATGAACCTCACCAACGTCCCAGAGGATGAGGATGGAAAAGGAGAAGGAAAAGTCATGCCGTGAAGGTCAGACACATGACAGACAGGCACACACATGTCACATGTCAGGAAGGAGGTTTCACAGGAAGGGTTAGGAAGTCCAGAATGCCGGAAAACCTCAAGTGTTAAGGAAAACATACTTTTTAGAAATGCACACAGGGGGCTGGAGAGATGGCTCAGCTGTTAAGAGCACCCTCTGCTCTTCCAGAGGACCCAGGTTCGATTCCCAGCACCCACAGGGCAGCTAACAACTGTCTGTAGTTCCAGTTCCAGGCAAACACCAAGGCAAATAAATAAATAAATAAAATAAAGGTTTTTTTTTTTAAAAAAAAAAAAAAAAAAAAAAAAGAAATGCACACAGGCCTACGTTGTGGCACTCATGGCTTGGTGAGCTACTGTGACTTTGTTTTTTTTTTTAAAAGAAGGGTGAGAAGGTAGGAATAAAAAAGGGACGGAAGGGACAGCAAACACTTTTGAAAAGCCCTATGGAAACTACTGTAAAAGCTTCCCAAATTATATACATACAAGAAGTATTTAAATGGAGTTGCCATATAATGTTGGAGAGAATGCCCCAGCTAGACATCTCATACCACCAGGTAAAACCTTCCATGCCAGGACTGGGATTATAGCTGGTTGAGTCATTGGCCAAAGGAATCCCATAAACTCTCCTCTCAAACATTAGAGCTTATTGATGACGCTATTGGGCACTCTTTATAACCTGATGGCAAGGCTCTGTTGCTGAAGACACAACTTATTTATGTCATAGAACTTGGAGAAGCTGAGCTGGTGTCCACAGCTAGAAGCTTCACCACCATCCACTGTGCCAGGAGGAAGAAAAAAGTAATCAATATCACCCAGCTACAAACCCTGTGACCTTTAACAGCAACCAGCCTGCATGATATACTGGTGCAATGTGGCACCAATGTTATGGTGGGAACTGACCACTTTTTGATTGGATTTAAGAATCACTCCCTGTCACAGAACCCCTGTCTAAGACTGCTAAAGTGGCCAAGAACCTAAGGCTACATAGATCATGGGATCTGGGGAAAACTTACTATTGTTATTCTGCTAAAGAAATATAACAATAAAATGACTTCTAATGACATATTGCTATACCCACAGATCATCACTCAATCCTCATCAAAGATGCTTCTTTTTCTATTTTTGGGACAAGGTCTCATGTAGCCCATGCTGGCCATGCTATATAGCTGAGACTAGTCTTACACTCATGATCTTTCTTCCCTGCCTTCTAAATGCTAGAATTACAGGCGTATTCCACCATGTCTGGCTACTGTACAATCTATTCAATAACTTGGAATCAGAGAATCTGAGGCATAGAGAAGATATATGCTATACATCGTCAAGATAGGATTTGGATCTGGTCTCCCAGTCTCTGAGCCTGCATTCTGCCTACTGTTTAAGGTCTTACAAAGAGACCTTACCTCTACACTTTAGTCAATGGTAGTCTACTCACTAGGAGGGAGGAGGGGTGGTCCTGATTCCCCTGCAGCCAGAAGTTGAGTATTCTTGATACCATATACCTTTTCCTTGGAAGCCAAACACCAATTGGAGAAGAGCCTCCATCAATTAATGTAAGGCTTATTCTTGACGTCAAGGGCTTGGAGGTCTATAAACGGTCCAACACCTCCTGTTCTTTCAAGGAGACACTTCAGTGTCTGCCTGTTAGAGCATCACTTCTTTCTTAGAAAATAAGTAGGCCTGATAAGATACAGACTCTACTCAGGCCACTCAGGGCTGACACCCTGGGCTACTGTGGGTTATGACAGCCTTTAGCAAGGAGTTCGGGTACCAGATACATGACAGGGACAGGAAGAAATAAGTCACTATGTAAGAAGGGGACAGTACAAAAAGGGACACCCAAGAACTGGGTGGGTTTTAACTGGTTGAGGATACAACTCAGCCATATGACTTTGAAAATGGTAGAGATGGGGCTGGAGAGATGGCTCAGAGGTTAAGATCACTGACTATTCTTCCAGAGGTCCTGAGTTCAATTCCAGAAACCACAACCACATGGTGGCTCATAACCATCTATAATGACATCTGGTACCCTCTTTTGTATACTGTATACATAATAAATAAATAAATCTTAAAAAAAAAAAAAGAGGGGCTGGAGAGATGGCTCAGAGGTTAAAAGCACTGACTATTCTTTCAGAGGTCCTGAGTTCAGTTGCCAGCAGCTACATGATAGCTCACAAGCATCTATGATGACATCTGATTCCTTCTGAATACTGTACACATAATAAATAAATAAATCTTAAAAAAAAAAGAAAGGGGGCTGGAGAGATGGCTCAGCGGTTAAGAGCACTGTCTGCTCTTCCAGAGGACCCGGGTTCGATTCCCAGCACCCACATGTCAGCTAACAACTGTCTGTAGTTCCAGTTCCAGGCAAACACCAAGGCAAATAAATAAATAAAGTTTAAAAAAAAAAAAAAAAAAAAAGAAAGAAAGAAAAGAAAATGGTATAAAACACCAGGTATTGGTGGCACATGCCTTTAATTCCAGAATCTGGGAGGCAGAAGCAGGTAGTTCCCTGCATTCTAGGCCAGCCTGGTATATGGAGTGAGTTTCAGGATGGCCAGGTCTACACGAAGAAACCCTGTTTCAAAAACAAACAAACAAAAAACAAAAAAGGGGAAATCAAACAATAGAATACTAGGGAGTTACTTCAAAATAACATGAAGAAAGTGGGGCGGACACTGATGAAAATAACCTGACATGGGCAATAGCTTGCTGAAGCTATATTATTGGTACAGCTTGCTTGAGCATGTTTGATAATGAAAAATTTTAAGTCTTTATTTATTTGGGATGTGTGTGTGTTTGTGTATGTGAAGATCAGAGGAGAGCTATTAGGACTGGTCCTCTCCTTCCATCATGTGAATTCTGGGGATTGAACTCAGGTAGTCAGGTTTGGAGTCAAGGGCCTTTTACCAGCTGCACCCCATCTCACTACATCATCTCACTGGTCCTATAGCTAACTTTAAAGTATACCAAATAATTTAATTTTGGTTTTGTTTTTCAAAATACAAGGTTTCCCTGTGCAGTTCTGAGTGTGCTAGGACTTACTCAATAGACCAAAGCTGGTCTTGAACTCAGAAATGTCTGCTTTTTCCTCCTTCTTCTTCTTCTTCTTCTTCTTCTTCTTCTTCTTCTTCTTCTTCTTCTTCTTCTTCTTCTTCTTCTTCTTCTTCTTCTCAAGTGCTAGGGTTAAAGGCATGTACCACCACCACCACCTGCCCTAATAATTTAATTCGTAAAAATATATTTACTTATGTGTTTAGGTGTTTTGTTTGCTTGTATCTCTGTGTACCTCATGTGTGCCAGCAGAGGCCAAAAGAGGCTATGGGATCCCCTAGAGATGGAATTATAAACAGTTGTGAGCCACCACTGGGTGCAGGAAGTCAAACCTGAGTTCCCTGGAAGAACAATCAGTGTTTCTAATCACTGGGCCACTTCTTCAGCTGCTTGATTTAGTTTTTGAGATGGAACCTCACTTTGTCACCCAAGCCCAGACTGACTTCAAATTCAGTGATTCCTCTGCCTCAGTCTCCTAAAAAGTTGCAACTACAGGCTCATTTCACCAGGAACTGCTATGGTGAGTATTTTTAATACCATGTTTTGGGCTTTATTAATTGTAAAGAGCCTCTCTCACACATATCTTACATACATCTCACAAGTGAAACAGATACACAGACACATACACACTTACTTTTAAAGACAGCAATGCTAAGTCATTGATGCATCACAGAATTGAGTTGAACCTTGGATTTCCAATTCCTGCATTACAAGATAAGTTGGAAGCAAAAGGTAATTGAAGCACCTTCAGCAGCTTGTGGTTGTTAG
Source organism: Sigmodon hispidus (assembly GCA_004025045.1). Classification (NCBI taxonomy): domain Eukaryota; kingdom Metazoa; phylum Chordata; class Mammalia; order Rodentia; family Cricetidae; genus Sigmodon; species Sigmodon hispidus. Next base: position 44,950 of record PVIH01009491.1, on the reverse strand, counting down.
GGACTGTGTCATTACCCAGGGAGCCTGGCCCTATCCACTTCTAAGGCCTGCTCCTAGGCAGCCAGGCCTTTGCATAATTGGTGTGGCACAGACCCCAGCAGGACCCCAGGGAGTCATTGAGTGCACAGTGGAGAGCGCCCAGCCACTGATTTCACGTGCTTCTCGGTAGTTAAGAAAATACAGTGTAGCCCAGCAGGCTCTGGACCCTTTCACAGGCAGCCTGAGAGCTGCTGCCTCAACATCTGGGTCTGATAAAGGGAGACCCACGTGGGCTTCCCTGCCCCCTTTCCCAGAACTATTTCCGCACATACCCTTAAAGCTCTGTGCGTGTGGCTGCTCCTTTCTTTCCTTTCCCAAACATATGGATTCCCAGCTCCTATTTCAAACTGAGCACTGGGCTGCTGTAAACTCCCCAAAGCTCTCAATTTCCTTTTTCCATTGCTCATTCTTTCCCAAAGTGTATGAAAAAGCCTCTTTTAGCTCTGGTCCAGCTTCCTTGTTTGTGAAAGAAGGGCAAGGAGAGCAGTTTTCAATCACCAGGTGACTCTCAGGAGAGCATACCTCAACAGCCTGTGCGGACCCTGAGGTACTTAGCACAGGAAAGCCTTGACTCCCCCAAATCATTCATGCTGCAGGAGGCCCAAAGCCCAGCAGCCATCTGCTCCCTCTGGCTGGCTAAAACTTCCCCCTTTGAAAGTCACTAATGGAAGGGGGTCGGGGACAAGGCTTGGGCAGGGTTCCCAGAGGGTTTCTGCTGAAGTGGGTGTGTCATTTGGGCAGTGTGGGGCAAGCCCTTGCCTGCTTCCTACCCTGTGGCCTTCTGAGGCTTTCTGCATCTTCATGTAATCGTACCTTTCCTCTCTAAAAAAAACAGAGCCAGCTAACTGTACAGCAGCACCAGACACATCAGCACCGAGAGGGATGGAGACAGGATGTACAAGCACCAGGGGCCCTGGGGACAGAAGGTACTCCTCCCAGATAGAGGTCAGGAGGCCTGGGATGCCCTCAGGGATCCAACAGGCCATATAACTGTCTGGGGGAGGGATGGGATAACATATAAATGACAGAGGGCTGGGGTAGAGACTAGAGATAAAGTGCTTTTGGCTAAGAGCGTGTGTTGGTTGGTTTTTCTCAACTGGACGCAGACATCTAAGAAGCGAATCTTTTAATTAGTTGATTGACTGATTTATTTCTTTTTTTATAAAGTCAGCCTTGTGGATCAGGCTGACTTCATGGAGAATGCCTGATTTTGCCTCCTGAGCTCTGGGACTAAAAGTGTGCAGCATGCCCTGCTGAAGAGGAAATCTTAATTGAGAAAAATACCTTCATCAGACTGCCTGAAAGCAAGTTTGTAGGAAAGGTCATTTTTTTGATTAACGAGTGATGGGGGAAGGACTAGCTCACTGGATATGGTGCTATCCCTGAGCGAGTGGTCCTGGATGGGATTAAGAAGCTGGCTGAGCAAGCCATGGGAAGCAAACCAGTAGGAAGTGATCCTCTTTGGTTCCTGCTCATCTCTGGGTTTCTACCTTGAGCTCCTTCCTGCCCTGACATCCCTCAGTAATGAAGTATGACCTGAGAGTTCTAAGGTGAAGTAAACCCTTTCCTCCCCAAGTTGCCTTTGGTCGTGGTGTCTATCACAGCGATAGAAACCTCACACAGGCAGCGACTTCTGAGCCAAGAAGAGTGTGAGTACTATGCTACCAGGTCCCCCATCTCCTCCCAAAGCAGAGCAGGACTGAGCATAACATCTCCCAAATGGGGAACGGTTCTGAATGAAAGAGATTGCAATGGCTGGCATGAGGAGCCAAACCAATCCAAACTGTATGGCAGTCTGCATGCTCTGGAATAGCCCACCATTTGGACCCAGGTGTTGAGCCTACAGGACTTCCTGGAGTCAGAGGACAAAGAGGCCAGGAAGTAGTTGCAGCACACTGCTGTGTGAGGTCCTAAGCAGCCAGCTGAAAAGGCTGAGCTCCTCACTGACCTCAGCATGAAATGCTTTCACACTTCTGTGATTTTTATCACATGGTATCTTTGCCAGTGGGTGCTAACCAGTGACACTCCACTCATCAAAATGTTCTTTCCTCTCCCAAGCCAGCTCAGAACACTTCCTTTTAGCAAGAGCAGCAGGTGTCACCAGCCTCTGCCCACATTGGAGTCTACTTTTAGGTCCTTAAGCTCTGTCCACATGAGCATCTCAGTGATACCTTCTAGCCTCTCACACCCCGAGAAGTGCTCAAAACTTGCATATTTAAAGAGATGCTTTTCTGCTTGCTTTTGTTCCTTTGAGATAGAGTCTTGCATCTCAGGAAGATCTCTGAGAGTTTGAGGCCAACTAGAGTTAACAGCTCCTCTTTTTGTTTGTTGGTTTGTTTGGTTGGTTTTGGTTTTTGTTTTCCTTTAAATATCTTCTCTTTCTTTTTAAAAATAGCCCAAATTCTGTTCTGATGCACACCTGTGATCTCCATATTCTGAAGCCTAGGCTAGAGGATCTCAAGTGTATACATCATAAAACAAAGGTTTTTTGGCTGTTATGATTCTGAGACAGGGTCTCACTATGTAACTCTGACTGGCCTTAAATTCTCAGACATCTTTCTACCTGTCTCCCTTCCTGAGTGATGTAAAGGTATATGCCACCATTCTCAGATAGAATAAGTTTTTGTTTGTTTGTTTTTGTTTTTACAATGGAATGGTCCTGGAAGTACAGAAGAGGGAGAGAGAAAGAACATGAATGAGTCTGAGTTTGGGATGAAGGTGCAGTGGGACACTGGTGGCCAACACACTGGGAGGAGGCCAGGTGGATTCCAACTTGTGAGCAGCCTGGGTTACATAGTGAGTTCCTGGCATCCTGGGTTACTTAGGGAGACCATGACTTCAAGAATTGGGCAAGGTGGTACATGCCTTTAATCCCAGCACAGGGGAAGGCAGAGGCAGGCAGACCTCTGAGTTCAGGACCACCCTGGTCTAGTCTACATAGTGAGTTCCAAGCCAAGCCAGCCAGGGTAATATAGGGAGACCATGTCCCTACCCTCCAACCTCCCCAAAAAGAAAAGAGTAGCAAGAGAATGAGGCAAAGCCATAGGGGAGGAGGCAAGGGCAAGTTACTTCTTCACTGGCTTTACTTACCATCCCATTGCTGCCAGGGAGATAGCTTTAGCTTTGCAATTCTCTGTACATTAAAGAATGAGAAAGATGAGTGGGAGGAGCCAACAAAAGGTGAAATTTCAGAGCAAGGGAGAGTGTGTTACACAGTGTTTGCCTTCAGCTGGGAGCATGTGGGCATGTCTGGGTATAGGCATGCAGGTATCACAGACCTGGTTTGTATGCATGTTACTTTGATAGAAATGATGCGTCTTATGTTTTTAATAAATGCCACCTTCATGACTCTAGCCACCCACTGTCCATTTCCCAACTCGATGCTAGACTCGTGAAATCTGTGTTTGGGGAACCTTTGTATTATAAAGCACTATGCTCTAGGGTGGAACTTGAACGCAATGGTGGGGCTCAGTGGTACATTTGCTCAGCATGCATAAGAACTGAGGGAAATGAAATAGCTAGGCCTGGTGGTTCACAAAGATAATTCCAGCTACTTGAGAAGCTAAGGTTGCAAGTTCATGGCCACCTGGGCAACTTAGTGAGACCCCCATCTCAAAGTAAGAAAAGTAAAAAAGAGGGCTGCAGATGTAGCTTTAGAGGTAGAGCACTTGCCTAACACAAGCTCAGTCATCAGCACAGTGAAAAGAGGTTGGAGTAAGCTTGTCCTCAGGGCCCACAGGTCAAGAAGGAGACTGACAAGTGACGGGCACAGCCATTCAGAAGAGCAAGCTCTCTGAAAGAGGAGGCAGAGGACCCAAGGGAAGCTGCATCTAAAAGGCAGGAGGGAGAAGCTGCGATTACATCCTGATAGAAGTCATCTCAGCTGACATCTGAAAGATAAACTGGGATAGAACAGGTAAAAAGGAAGGGGAGCTGGTCAGGAAAGGGGGCTGCACCAACAAAGGCCTGGAGGTCCCCCAGCACTTGAGCAAAATCTATTGCTGTAATAGCTAAGAAATGCTCTGTCAGGAAAGGATTTGGGGAGATTCTGGGACCAAGTTTGGAGCCAGCATGGTAGTGGTTATCAGCCATGGCGGAGAACATTCTCAGGTTAAAAAAAAACTTAGCTAAATGCATTTAAAAGAAAAATCTCTCTTGAATGAATCAGGCATAGTGGCACAGCATCATACCTGTCATGTCAGCACTCAGGAGGCAAGGGCAGGACTGTGAGATCTGCCCCAAAGAAAGGCAGACTGATGCACAGACACACACAGACACACACACACAGACACACACACACACACACACACACACACACACACACACATCATAGAGGCATGGTCTGAAACCTAGCACTTGGGAAGTAGAGGTAGGACATTCAGGAGTTCAAAGTCCTCGCCCACACTGTGAGGTCAAGGCCAGCAGTAGAGGCAGGAAACCTTGAAGCAAACAAACAAAAGATCAAAAGCAAAGAGTGCCAGACAAACTGACTATTCAGTTCTCCTTTACAAAAGACATTCATACATCTCATTCCAACACAGCACCCCACTAACTAGCACACAGTCGAGGCTGGCCTCAAACTCCTGATCCTCCACCTTCATTTCCATAGAATTACCAACATCTGTCACAATTCACATGCCACACCTACAAGGGAGTGTCTCAGTGGGCCTGGGCTGGCCTTCAACTGGCAAAATAGCAGATGACCTTGAACTTCCAATCCTCTTGTTTCAATTACCCAATGGCTAGGATTACAGGCATGCATCGCCATGCCCGATTATATATGTGAATATATGAAACTGAGGCCCAAAGAATCAAAATGTCCAAGGATTATGAGCTCTTTTATTCTTTCTGCACTTCCTGACACAGCTACCTGCCCGGGCAGGCTTGAACTAGGTGCTGTGGGTGCACCAGGGAGGAAAACAAACATTGCCTATTCAGCGGAGTCAGCCTTCAACCAGTTGAAATTCTAATTCTAATCCCAGCACCCAGAGCTGCAGGTTGGCTTTGTCATTTCCAGGGACTTAGGGAAGGGGGGCTTCCTGCTCTCCTATCCTCACAGCACGACCTCCAAAGAGCAAAGTATTGGTATGGAAATGAACAAGGTATGGAACCGGACCTTGCAAACCTCTCTGCTATAGAGATTTAGCACTGATCAGGTGTGCTCTCTCCTGGATGCCATTCATGGCTACAGGATGCTTTTTTCAGTCCACCTTCACCATCTGTGAATGATTTTACACTCTCACCTTCGAAAGGCTAGTCCCCCCTTAAGTACCAACGCTCGGGGGTAGTAGAAATGAGATAAAGATTGTATCAAAGCCAAAGGAGGAAGGGAGAGGAGAGACAGGGAGGAGAGAGGACACTGGACCCACTTTACCTTCTACACAACTGTGAGCCAGCCCTGGCCAAGATCAGGGATGCCTGGCAAACCCCACCCTGACAGATATCCCGGAAAGCTGCCTGGGAGTGGCTGGTTCTTGTCTCCAGAGCCTGGGCAATGTTATTTCCTGGGCAACTCCAAGTCACACAGGATGAAAGCTATGACTGAACGTCTGGGGCAGGGTGGGAGGCCTTGCCAGGAGGTGGGGGTGGAGCAGGAGCAAGGGAGGAGGGGTGTGCACAGACAAATCTCTTCATTTTTCCAGACTGGAAAAAGCTGTTTGGACTGTGCACATTTGCCGAGCGTCACGGTATTTACTACGCTTCCTGAATCCACAGATTTCTTTTTGTCATTCAGTCAAACCCAGCTTGTATTTTTCATAAGGAGAGCTGAACAGACTGTGGGGGCTCTTCCCCCATGTTGTGTTCAAAAGCACATCACAACCGACTTAAAAAGCCCCTACTCACTTGGACAGCAGGGGTGGGTGGTATGGCTTGCTACAGAGACAAAGACCCAAGGTTAGACAAACATTGTCTCTCCCTTGGAGGTGCACACACACTCTATTTTCCCATCACACACACACACACACACACACACTTTTTTTAAGGAAAAAAAGTGCTATACCAATAGACAGTTCTAGTACTTTACACATATCTCTTATCTGCATTGCTAAGTGCACAGGTAGGGTCAGAAATAATGAGGTAGTTAAATTTTAAAAATGTTTTCTTGCCAAAAATATGCCCCCAAATGTTTCTGCCCACAAACCCCTAATAGCAACTGTGTGTACATGCATTTCCCATGCCAACCAATTCTCCAACACTAGCTGGTGCTCCTGTGTAATTCACTTCGTAACGCTGACCATCTAGAGTTGGCGTAAGAGCCCACAGGGTAAAGGCTCAGTCCTAAAGACCACCTGTACTTCAGAAACTTCTTCTATGCCCTGGACCCTGCGGTCCCCAGAGAACTGTGTCCCAGGTCAAGTCCTGGACAAGCAGGATACTGTCTCAAGAAACAAAGACAGAACTAGAGAATTGGCTTAGCAGGTAAGAGCACTTGATGTTGTTAGGAGTTTGTGTTCTTGCAGAGGACCCGAGTTCCATTCCCAGCACCCACACGATGGCTTGCAAGCATTTGTAACTCTAGTTCCAGGGGATCCAAAGCTTTCTTCTTGGGCTGTGGTTTACACATAATGCACATAGATACATGCAGGCAAAACAGTCATACACATAAATAAGTCTAAAAATTGTTTTTGAAGGAAAAGAAAGCAATGAGAAATGGATGCACTTCAAGTGCCTGTCTAGAGATGAATAAGTAAGCAAATTATACATTGTCCCTCTAACATGAAACATGGCTGGCATGATGGGACAGTCCTGTAATTCTAGCAACTGGGAAGCAGAGATAGGATCAATGCAAGCTTGAGGCTAGCCTGGTCCACGTAGCAATCTTGTCTCTAAATAGATAAATGATGCCTGAAGTTATGGTGCATTCCTCTAATCTCAAACACTCCTGGGGCAGAATCAGGCCAATTTCTGTGAGCTCGAAGCCAGCTTGGTCTACAGAGTGAGTTTCAAGATAGTGTGGGCTACGAAGAGAAATCCTATGATAAACTACTCTGCCTGCCTCTTAGGCTTGAAAGCCAAATTTATAGTGAAGCAAACTAGGTTCGCATGACTGGGCTATGCCCATCCTGTAACCTGACCTACCAATGGTTCTCTACTCCTGATTCCAGGAAACACAACCATGTCTCTTGTTTCAAAAAGTTGTTATGGCCATCTTGCCACCCTACCTGTGTTTCAAAAGGTATTATAAACCACTTGTTGTTATGACCTCCTTGTTATGTTCTGCTTCTGTAAGACTGCCTATTTGTCTGCCAAATCCCCTATTTGAAACCCCACCCCCACCCACCACCCCCACCTGTGAGCTATAAAATCTTTGTCTTCCCCACATCAAGTGCTGACCTTCTGAACACCACCTTAGGTGGAGACAGCCATGTACACAATAAAAAACGTGCTTTAATTAATTTGGCCATGGTTATCTGGGTCACTTGATACCTGCCTTGGGTGAGGGTCGACAACCAAAGGCCTAATGATACTAAACAAAAAGACAAAAATAAAATTTCAGCGGATTCCCAGAAACCCTTCAAGTTGGCTGTTTGATTAAACAGACTCCTGGAACACAGCGGAAACACTGTACTTGTGTTTGCCAATTTGTTATAAAGGATACAAGCCAGCACCAGCCAAATGAAAAGATGCACCAGGCAAGTGGGCAGTGAGCAGACCCTCGCCTTCCTGAGTCAGCCAACTGCCGGTGGCCTGCTTAGTTCACCCCCATGTTCTCTAACTCTCCTTGACTTATCAGAGAGAAGGGGCCAAGAGCTCCAGAAAGTTCCAAGCCTCTAACCTCTCTGTTCTTTAGGAACTAGCCTGGCAGGGAACCAAGAAAGGGGCCTCACTTGAAGATATTAGCATAGTGAGTGGCAGGATTTAAGGGGCTCATTAGCATAACAAATGCCATTCATTTAGGAAACTCCAGGGCCAGATGCCCATCTCCTAACTGCAGTCTTGGGTGCCTGGAGAGGAAATCTGAGGGAACATGCATATACAGATACATGAACTATAAAGCCAGACAGTGGTAGTGCACACCTTTATTCTAGCACTCAGGAGGAAGAGGCAGGAGGATCTCAGTAAGTTTGAGGCCAGCCTGGTCTACAGAGCAAGTTCCAGGATAGACAAGGCTACATAGAGAAATCCTGTCTCAAAAAACCAAAACTGGAACAACAAAAACCGAATACATGAAGTAAGCACATAGATACTAACTGAACACTTACTATAGTTAGTTCACCGTAAACTGTTTTTCTTCCAGTACTAGAGAGTGAACTTCGGGCCTCACACATGCTAGACAGGCACTCCCAATTCCACATTGTGCATTTGTTTTCACTAAAAATATTTTGATGTATTTATTTTATTGTCTATGTGTGTTTGCTTGCATGAATATATGTACATCACAAGCATACCTAGCACCCACAGAGGTCAGAAGAGGGTGTCTAGCCTATTGAAACTAGAGATAATGATGATTGTGAATGACCATGTGGGTGCTGAAAACTGAACCTGGATCCTCTACAAGAACAAGTGCTCTTAACTGTTGGACCACCTCTCCCTGTTTGTTTTTCATAAAAAGAAAAAAGTATATAGAGCCTGGTATGGTGTTGCACACCTTTAATTTCAGCACTTGGGAGGCAGAAGCAGTTATCTGGTCTGCATAGTGAGTTTCAGGGTTGTATAGAAACCCTATCTCAAAGAAAAACAAAACAAAACAAGTATTTAGTGTGTGTACCTGTCTGTATGCGTACACACATGTGCATGATCTATATGTATGTGCACAGGGACGCATGTCATGGAGCACAGTGACCATAAGAGGACAGCTTTTAGGCCCACACTTTACACTTTTGACGGACAACAAAATGTGAATCCAATGGCATGCATAGCCAATAGAATTGTGTCAGCCAGATGGTTCAGTGACTAAAGACACTTGCTGCTAAGCCTGAGTTCAGTCCTCAAAACCCACACGGTGGAAGAAAAGAATCAACTCCAGTAAATTGTCCTCTGGCTGCCTACATGTGTACCATGGCACCTGAGTGCATGCACATGGACAAATGCAATTAAAAAAACATTAGACGCCAACGATGTGCCTGGCTTTCCTAGGCCCTTCAAACCATCCCTCAAGGTTCTGTGAGCTTAATGCAAGCCAAAGAGCTCAAGTCTATTTACTATCAGGAGTAAACACCTACCTAATCCTGCTCAAACATCCTAAGAATCATGCTTCACAAGGGGGCTTCATTTTCAGATATGACACAATGATATAACTAGATAACCTCTGGCCTCTCCAGATAAGAAGGTAAATAAACAGACACCCTAGTGTTGCAAGTTAGTATTGTTGGTCAGAGCACTGTGACAAAAGTCTTCACCTTCCTCTGGGTTGGCAAAACACAAAGCCATCCTCCACTGATTGAAAAACTGTAGGAACTCAGAAGGTGCTGATAGGCAGATAGATCTCTGTGAGTTCAAGGCCAGCCAGGTCTACACAGTAAATTTCAGGTCAAACAGAGCTACATAGTGAGACCCTGTATTAAAAAAAGAAAAAGAAAGTTTGTTCTTGGGATCAAACTTTGGGTTTTCTGCATGTTAGGTAAGCAAGCATTCCAGCTCAGAAATTAGAGATATTTGTGTAGAGGAGTTCACAGCGGCATTATTTACACCAGTCAAAAGGTAGAGCTAGGAGGCCTACCATGAGTTTGGGTCTAGACTGAGTTACAAAATAAGACCCTAACTCCAAACACAAAAAGAAACCAAAGAGAATTGAAGTAGTAGGCAGTGATGGCAAAAGCCTTTAAACCCAGTCCTAAGAAGGCAGAGGCAGGTGGATCTTTGAGTTTGAGGCCAGCCTCGTCTACATAGTGTGTTCAAGGATAGCCAGGGGTATGTAGAAATTCTGTCTCAAAACACCAACAAAAGAGGTAAAAAGCCAGCCATGGTGACTCACGACTTGGCAGTCTGGAAACCAGGTAGGAGGAATGTCACAAATCTGAGGCCCACCTGGTCTACATAGTGGGCACTAGGCCAGCCAAAGGAAAAGTCAGATATAAAAGAAAGAGAAGGAGCAGGAGAGTGAACAGGAGACATATCATAGCTTTCCTTTCTGAAGTAGAAAGGCAGGGATGGGAAATGTTTTCGTTGCCATGGAAATGGGACTAGGAGTTGGCTGAGGCATGCAGTCGCTGTAGCTGGAGTGGAACAAAGCAGTCTGGGAGCTGGTCCTGTGGCAGAGAGGGTGGGATCAGACAACAGGTCTACCTGGAAGGAGAAGGGAGGGAAGGAGACAGACACTCACTGTCTTAGACTCAGGAGCCCATGAATTTTGCAGTCATTAAGAGTGGCACAGAACAGGCTGTGTACGTAAGTGTCCCACAGGCCTGAGAAACAAGAAGCAAAACAAACCGGAGGCTCAGAAAAGAACTGGAAGCATGTCTGTTGTCAAGAATCTCCAGACTGGACAGGGACAAGAGGACATCTCCCTGGTACAGGGTCTGGCAGCACCGTGTCCCCAGCACAGTCTCCAATCAAAGCTGTGGCAGAGGGACCCTGCTCCTTCCTCTGTTCCTTGCCTGCCTGCCTTTCCTGTGGCAGGTGGGAGGGCTCTATGATGCTGGCGTTCTAGCAGCTTCCGGAAGACTAGAACCCCGTGAGCTGGGGAGATAGATGTCTCAGGCCTACAGCAGTAATGGGCCTCTGCAATCCCTTTGCTAGTTCTACCTGAGGCAATATTATGATATCTATTCCTTCTCCCAGGCACACTCCCTAGCTGTTTCTTAAAATCAGAGCTGGATGTGTGGCCAGGAGGACTACAGAATGTAAAGGACCCAAGCTCCGGCTTTTGCCTTTTTCTGAGATAGGGAGGGACAATTGAAATGGCTCAGCAGAGAGAGGCCCTTGCTGCTGAGCCTGAGGACTGAGCTCAGACCCACTGATGGCAGGAGAGAACAGACTGTTGTATCTGTGTGTAGAGACCCCCAAAGACCGCCAAGGAGCTGGACTTGATGCAAATACATGAGGGTTTTATTGTTATGAACAGGTTCAAAATGAACCCAGGTCGTTATGATAACCTTCATTCCGAGGCAGCGGAGGGTTATTGGCCTTGAGTCCCGAGGGAAGGGGAGTTTCAAAGAAAAGCCTACATAAGTGAGGTGCTGCATGTTTTGGCATTCCAGGATTGGGCAAAGGGATACAGGGTACAGTAGCTATTTAGCTGAACTTTCTGGCTCAAACCTAACTTTTGAATCTATTGGCTGTCAGGTGCACTCCCAGACCTGGGCCCTGCCCTCAGGGACCAAAGCTTCTATGAAACAAAGCTTTGTAAGGATAAATCCATGCCTTCACACAGACACCTGAAAATTGTTCTCTGGTCTCTGTATCCCACCCCCACATATATAAATAAATGTCTTTAAAAAGAAAAAAAGAGTAGCTGGGTGGCTAGAGGTGTGACTAACGGAAGAACACTTGCCTAGCATTTCTAAAGTCCAGGATTCCATCCCCAACACTTAGGGAGAAAGAAGAGAGAAAGGAAGAGGGGGGGAGAGAGAGAGAGAGAGAGAGAGAGAGAGAGAGAAAGAGAAAGAGAATATGAATATGAATGAGAACTGATTTACTATGCAGACAGGTTGGTCTTGAACTCATGGTTCAAAAGGTCCTAGTCTCCTAAGTAGCTGGGTGCCACATATTGGATCCACTTAACCCAGTTTTTCTTTGTTTTTTCCTTCCTTCCTTCCTTCTCTTCTTCTCTGACTCTCTGGGGGTCTCTGGGTGTGGAAGGAAGCGTTGAGCTTCTTAGTGGTGAAGCAGGGCTGTGTTAGAGCAGCATCACGAGGTGAGGCACCAGCAACTTGATCCTGGAGTTGTAGAACTGCTCAATGGCCAGAGGGCAGCATCACCCTCTGCAGTCTCTTCCACCTTGCTGACCTGGATGGAGTATGCAGAGGCACTGGCCACCTATGTCTTGGTAGTGTAGTGTGATGGCTCCAGCCATGGTCAGGTCCCTGTACTCGAGGTACAAGGTGTGTGTCACTGTCACAGTGTAGCCAGATGCTGGGTTCTCATGCAGCGGCAATTTCTCAAACATCTGCCCACAGTATACTGTCACCCCTGATGACTTCATCTTCTTCAGGAAATAACAGAAGTGGGACTTGGCTACCACATGGTTGGATGCAAAGATGTACATTTGGTATTGTGGTGGCACGTGACAATTCAGAGTGGGCGAGCAGCACCCTACCACCTTGTACTCCCAAAGTGTGCCTGAAGCCTTCATGAAGCTCCTTCTTCATTCACCACTACCCACAAAAGGAAGGAATCTAGTTTTTCAAACTGAGTAATAGAGCAGGATGTCTGACATCCTTTGTCCTTAGTCTCTGTGCGCATATAGACACACATCTGCATACTCTGACGTAGATGTACCACACACACACGTACAACCCTACCCTAAATTAGAAAGAAAAGACCCCCCATGTCCCAGACATTGAAGACTTAATACTGAGATATGAATAGGCCTGAAAATGATCTACAGAGGAAGTCTCATAAAGATACCAAGCGTACTGATGGCTTTGATTTGCAGTTCTAAGGACCCAAGCCAGGGCCTTGAACTTGTTAGGCAAGTGCTGAGCTAGGTATTCATGCTTTTAAATTTTTATTTTGAAATAAATAGTCTTCCCTCCATGCTGGCCTTAAACTCCAATCTTTCAGGCTTAGCCACCTGAATGTTGGGATTAGTATGCACCAGCCCCAGTGGCGTCTGGCAAAACTAGAAATTTTCATACTAAGATTAATAAGGAATCTCAGAAGACTAAGTGATTGAAATAATCAAGCAAAGGTTGTAAGGCTCATACATATCCTGACTTTAATCTGATGGTACACAGGACAATGTGGTAGTACTGTAGAGGAAGACACCTTGATCAGAGTACAGGAGCAACCATAGTGAGCGGGTAGGTCGAAAAATTTCAGCACGGCATCAGAGCTCCTAAGAGAGGGCAGTGTCTTCAACAAATGATTTGGAAAACTGGACATCAAAATACCAAAGACTGACTATGGGCCCTGGCTGCTAACCACACATAAAGAGCAGCTCATATATGTCCAAGGCCTCAATCTTAGAGTGGAGACTAAAATCCCCTAAGGAGAATATGAGGAGAAGCTGTGTGGAATGTCACCAATGGTGGTTTCTTAGACAATACTAAAAGTACACACAGCAAAAGAACAGATGAGATGAAATAAGCTTCATCAAAATTGAAAACTTTGAAGGCAGGCATGGTGGCACACACCTTTAATGCCAGCACTGAAGGAGAGGCAGGCAGATCTGTGAGTTAGAAGCTAACACTGCTGGGAGTCTGAAGCTAGCCTAGGAGACACAGTGACTTCCAGGCAGCCCATCAATGGCTACAGAATAAGGCGATCTCAAAACAGATAAAAACAATTAAGCACATCAAACAACAAACTTGTATATTTCAAAAAGCAGGAAGAATTGAAGGCAACTCTAAGATGTGGGTTCATCTGACTGACAAGGAACTGATAATCCAGAATTATAACAGAACTACAAATCAACAACAAAACAGCCAGCCTGATTAAAGTATGGACAGATGAAGCTAAGGAGATGGCTTGTGTTGTTAAGCGCTTGCTCTGCACAAGAGGGCTTGACCTGACCTGGGAACCTCAGGACCCATGTAGAAAGCTGGACTGGTATTTATCCAACCATATCCAGCTCTGGGGAAGTGGAGACAGGCAAATCCCTGGGGCTCACTGGCCTGCCAATCTAGTCCATTGGTGAGCTTCCGGCCATTAAGAGACATTGTCTCAAAAAATAAAGTGGAAGTATTGTAAATACAGTTAAGAATGCTGCTTGTTATATGTTCTTGCAGAGGACCTAGGTTTAATTCCCAGCACCCACACTGTGGCTCACAACCATCTGTAACCAGCTTGGGGGAATCTGATCCTCTTTCACGCTTTGTGGGAACCAGGCATGCATGTGGTACACATACATACAGGCAGGCAAATTACTCACACACATAAAATAAATAAACACATAAAACAGAAAGAAGGGAAGGAAGGAAAGAAAGCAAGAAAGAAAGGTTGAGAATTAGATAAAATACTGAAGTCTACCTTTAGCCTCCATATGCATGTACACACACACACATACACACACACACACACACATATGTGCACACACATATCATAAAACAGGAGCAAAGGACTTGAACATCCATGTCTTCAAAGAAGCCATTCAAATGGGAAGTAAGTACATGAAAAAATTGCTCAGTGCCAGAAGTTGGGTGTGGTGATACATACCTGTAATCATAGCCCCGAGAGGAGACCCTCTCTCAAAACACCAAAAGAAAAAAGCTGTTCAATATCAATTAGAAAAACATTAAAACTGCAAACAGGTAGAAGCATACAGAGAACACACACCTAGTACAGGTGACTCCCTAGGTTCAGGCTCAATAATCACCTCTCACTAAAACTAAAGTGGTAAATTTTGTGACTTGTATACTTTACCACCAGAAAACTCACAACTACGTAGAGACACAAAGGAAGGAATGTAGGGTCTTTGTCTCGCCAAAGCTCATCACAGATGCCAAGCCCAGAAGCATGTACCAGGAAGTCAGTGATAGCATGCTAGAGAGAGCTGACAGAGGAGTCCTGCTCAGAGGAAGGCTGGCAGCCCTGGCTGTTACAGGTCTGAGGTGCTAGATGCTACAAAGCAGGAGTGTGTCTATGGCTCTGGCTGTTCCAAGGAAGAAAGGAGACTTGCTGCTTGGCTCTGGAGCAGTGTGACAGCAAAAGTGGCAATTCTTGTGGATGTCAGGGGACAAGGATGACCAAATGTGTGAATTGGCAGCGTGTGAATTGGCGGCAGGCACACTGAGAAGGCAATATGTTTGCCAGAGTATGACAGGATGACAGGCAGAAGGTGGGTGAGGATTGCTGGATGGGAAGGAAGAGGAGGTGACTCAGTGCCACCAGAGTCTTGTTACTTTAGCAGAAAATCTAGAAGGAATCTGTAGGACAGACTAACACAAGTAACAAGTGATGGTTACATGGGCCATGCTATGTGCATGGCACTCAGAGGCTTCAGTGGTGGCGGCAATACTGGTTCTGTTCTTTAGCTGCGAAAACTGAGGCTCAAGAGGCTGTGCAACATCCTCAGGAGCACAGCCAGGCAGTAAGAGGAGGATCTGGAGGATGAACCAGCCCTTCCAGGGGTCTCGAACATCAATAAATTTAAAGAAATCTTCCCAAGGGCAGCAATCGGGATGGGGAGTTATAAGTTATAGCTCAGTGGTAGAGCACTTGCTTAGCAAGCATGAGACCTGAGTTCAGTCCCCAGAATGACAATAAACAAGTCAGTATTTGAGCTCAGGGCTAGTTAGGATGCTTGTTGAAGCCAGCACCATCACCACTACCACAAAAATAAGAATACTGCTCTGTTACAAATATACCCTACAGGATGTCATAGTTGGATAACTGTAAGAATGTACCATAGTAATGTAAGACATTGAAATGGGAACTCTGGGTCATATGATAACTCTGGATATTATATCAATACTGTATATTTTTTAAAGATTTATTTATTTATTTAATATGTATACAGTATACAGAAGAAGGTACCAGATGTCATCATAGATGGTTGTGAGCCACCATGTGGTTGCTGGGAATTGAACTCAGGACCTCTGGAAAAAGAGTCAGTGCTCTTAACCTCTGAGCCATCTCTCCAGCCTCAATACTATATATTTAAACTATTTAAAAAAACATAAATTTCGGGCCAGCGAGATGGCTCAGTGAGTAAAGAAGCTGGCTATCAAGCCTAGTAATATGACCTCCATATCTGGGACCCCCACAGAAAGAAGGAGAGAATCAAACTCTACAGAGGTATCTTCTAGGGACTGCAGTGATGGCTCAGTGGTTAGGAGTTCTTATTGCTCCTGCAGAGGCCCTGGGTTTGTTTCCCAGCACCCACATGGTAGCTTTTAACCAGTTCCAAGGGATCAGATGCTTTCTTCTGGCCTCTAAGGACTCTTAAACAAATGTAGTGCACTCATATCAAGCAATCTTTAACCTCTGAGCCATCTCTCCAGCCCCCAAGCAATCTTTAAAAAGGTAATAAGTATTCACTTGGGCAGCACATATACTAAAACTGGAACAATACAGAGAAGATTAGCATAGCCCCTGCGCAACGATGACATGCAAATTCATGAAGTGTTCCATATTTTTTTAAAAACCAAGGTAATGAAGTCAGGCATGGTGGCACTCTTCTTTAATCCCAGCACTCAGGAAGCAGAGACAGGCAGATATCTGTCAGTTTGAGGCCAGGCTGGTCCGTATGGTGAGTTCCAGGACAGCCAGAGCGACAAGACCCTGTCTCCACAAAATGATAATAAAGTAGTGTGTGTGTGTTCTATTAAAAATGGGCAAATTTTGGGAATGAAGAGATGGTTCAGTGGTTAAGAGCACTTACTGCTTTCCCAGGAGACCTCAGTTTGATTCCTAGCATGCACTGATACCAAGAAGCTCACAATAAACCCAGGTCTCACTAACGCCAGCATCAGGGGATCTGATTCTTCTTGATCTACACCTACATTTATACACATACCCACAAGCAGACACAGACACACTTACACATAATTAAAAATAAAAATTAATCTCTGAAGTAAATGGACAAAAAGTAAATTTAGACGCACAGGTACAGTAGAGCTGGGCTTCAGCAGTCCCTGCCTTGCCTGCTGACTGGCAAAAGGCCATGAACACACCAAGGAGAGTGTGTATTCTCCTTTATCAGACTCCCTGATGTCAGGAACAATGCCTCTTCCCCTGGCCTGGCAGCCTTCTCAGGGTGAGAACCAAGCTTCCCTTGTTAGATTGGACTGCCCTGTAGGCCAAGGGGCCACCTTTCTTCTCAGAGGGCACAAGGAAAGCCCCCAGAGTTCCACATGCTGGTTCTCCACATGCTTTCCCTTTGTCTCTTGGGTCAGTCAGAGGTTCTCTATGTAAATATTTTTTTCCAGCTCTAGGGATAGAAATCAGGGCCTCAAGCATGCTAAGCAAATACTCTTACAGGGTATTGCATTTCCAGCCCTGAATATCCCCCAAGATTGGCCAAGGGTCTTCTTGCTTCAAAATAATAGGAATTTGAATTCTGATATTTATATATTTTTCTCTTTTTTCTTTTTCTTTTTTAAATACAGGGTCTTATCCTATACCTGGGCAGACTGACCTTGAATCCAAGATCCTCAGGCCTCAGCACCCCAAGGCCTGAGAATGTAAGAGAAGACCACCATGTATGGCTAGCTCTTTTGTGAGGCAAAAGGAACAAACTCAAGAAGTGCCAAGGTTTGGGGTTCAACCCTTAGCACTGAAAAGAAAAAGAAAGGACCAGTAAGATAGCTTGGTGAAGGCGCTTCGGTGCAAGCCTGAAGGTCTGAGTTTGAGCCCCAGAACCTGAACCAAGAGGTGGCTCACATCTGTAATGCCAGTCATGTGGGCAGGTGGGAGGTGGAGACAGAAAACAGCCATTACAACCACAGAAACGGAGAGACTCTGCATCAACAAGGTGGCGGGGGGGGGGGGGGGGGCCGCACACAACTCTGCAGAGTAGTCCTCTGACCATCACACACACCATGTGGCCTGCACATGCCTGCACACATATGCACATGCTTATTTGCTCACAAATAAATAAGTTGAAAATAAGACAAAACCTCCCAAACCTCCTACAATGCTGCCATTTCTATAGAAGAACAAAGTATACATCACATTAAACCACTTCCTTTTGTTTTTTTGGAGAGAGGGTCTTAGGTGACCAGGCTGGCCCGAACTCACTGTAGTAAAGGATGACCCTAAACTTGTGATCTCACCACCACCTCCTAAGAGCTGGAATCACATGGTTTAATGAAGTGCTGAGGATGGAACCCAGGGCTTTGTGCATGCTGGGCAGGTGCTGTAACAACTGCTAAATCCTCAGCCAGTAAAGCACTTCCTGGCTGCAAGAAGTTGCTGCTGGGAGTTATACATTTGGTTAAAATGTGCAGTTTTCCAGTGGAAGCCACACATACAACATCCATGGTTACTGATCTGCCAAAGTCCTTAAGGATGGGACAGGATGTGTCTCGGGACAAAGCTGGCCAACCAAAGCCTGGAAATCAAATCAAGACTTAACAATGAGAAAAGAGAAAGCAAACAGGCAGGCAGCATTAACGAAAGCTGTGGAAATAACAGGCAGACGGAAATAATATGGTAGATGCTCAAAAGCAACGCCAAGGGACGCCTCTGGGAGCCTGTGTTGTCTCAGGTTGTCCAGGCTAATAGCAACTCTGGAAACTTCATTAAACAACACAGGCAACTCTGAGGTCTGGTCAGAGCTTTCAGGAAGTATCTCTCTTCTTCCTTGTTTTTTCCTGTGTGTTGAATATAAATGCTCATGTGTGTACACATATGACAGGAATGCTTGTCTATGCACATGCCTGGAGGCCAGAAGTCCATCTCAGCTTTTTCCTCCATTGTTCTCCAGCTTATATTTCTAATCTTGAAAACATTACTATTATTATTATCATCACTATGAGGGAGGGTGCATGCCACGGCAGCATGTGGAGGTTAGAGGACAGCCTTGTGGAGTCAGGGATTGAATTTAGGTCATCAGGCTTGGATTGGCCAGGTGCCTTTACCTGCTGAGTCATTTCATGGTCCCTTTCCACTTTATTAATTTAGACAGCGTCTTGACTGAATTTGGAGTTTGAAGCAGGTTGCAGAGATCTGCCCATTTTCATATGCCCCCAGGCAGGGCTGGACACACACACACACACACACACACACACACACACACACAGGCTTTTTATGTGGGTGCGTAGGGGTATTCCAACTCTGATCTCTGCCCTTGCACTGCCGAGACTTCACTCATGGAGCCGTCTACCTCACTAGCCACAACAGACACTCTTTTGTAAAGGCTCTTCAGACTGGTACTCAGAGTAACAGGAAGGAAATAGGTCAGTAATTGACCAGTCATGCCTGCCACAGGGATGGGGAATTACACCAGGGAAGCTGCAATGTGGGGTTCCTTTTGGAGGACACAAACATCTTAGGCTATCCTGGTTATGAAACCATTTATCTTGCTCACCTTGGTATGGTTCCATGAATACCAGATTCTAACTAGAATGTGCCTTTTCATCCGGCTTCCCCACAGGGAAAGAATGTGCTGACAAGTTCACAGAAGGGGTTCTGGCTGTTTTGCAGCTCTCTCTCCCACTGTGATTTAATGTTGGCGGTCTGGCTTCTTCACCAGCCTCCAGCGAGTTTGATTGGTCCCTTTCTTTCTGTCTGATTATCTCCTAGCACACAGGAGAATCTCCACTCTTGGCCTGCAAAAAGATTCTGGACCACCAACCTCCAGCCTCCTGTGACATGGAACAGGAATTTCAACCTCGTATGTAGGCATGGCTCCCTCTCCTTTTTAAAGGTGAATAGTGTGCTGGGGACTGAAACCAGGGCCTTGAACACGGGCAGGTGTTCTACCACAGAGCTGCTCCCTGGCCTGCCCTCTCTTTGGACTTGACTAAGCAGCAGGTCTTCAATACATCTATCACCCAACCACCGTCATCTGTTCTGACCAAGGATGAGCTGTGGGACAGTTGAAAGAAAAAACAAAACTAAACATTGTAAGTTAAGAGAAAATAAGGAAGAAGGAGGCCCCATGCTTGGGGGAAAGTACTAAAGGATGAAGAAGAGAAAAAAAAAAAAAAACAACAACAGAAGGAGATGGTGATGTTCAAGCTGCAGCAGCAAAGACCCAGGAGAACAGGATGTCCTGTCACTAAGTGGAAATCGAGACTCCTGTGACGAAAAGTGGAGAGGAAGTAACTTGGAGGTTCCAGGAAAAAGCACAACAGCCAAGAGGTAGCAGATACAAAGGGGCAGAAAAAAACCTCGCCTGCCCAGTGGCAATCCTAGTACTAGGGAGGCAGAGGCAGGACTGTTACCTCAACTTCAAAGCCGGAGTCTGGACTGCATAGTAGGGTTCCTGTCTCAAAACAAACCAAAATGGGACAGTACAACAGCTCAGCATCTTGCCTCAGCGCCCACCACGCAAGCCTGAGTCTGAGCTCAGGGTAGAAGGAGAGAATCAAGTGTTCTCTGGCCACTGTACCCGCCTCTACCACCACTACACGTGCACAGTGATGATAAAAATAAAATAAAGCCAGTGGTGGTGTTCCACACCTTTAATCCCAGCACTCAGGCAGACAGATCTCAGTGAGTTCCCAGACCAGTCTGCACTACCAAGACAGCAAAGACCACACAAAGAATCCCAGTCTCAGGAAAATAAAATTCTATATATATATCTCCAGACAGTGGTGCAATCCTGTAGTCCCAGCACTCGGGAGTCAGAGCAGCTTGATCTACCTAGTCAGTTTGAGGTCACCCATGTCTACATAGTGACTTCCAGGCCACTCAGGGTTACATAGTGAGACACTGTTTCAAAAACACAACTTAATTTTAAAAATTTTGAAAAAGAGTAACTTTCTTCTTTTTCAGTTGCAAAGGGAGAGAGGAAGGGGAGGGAAAGGTGGAGAGCCAGGCCTCCCCTGTGTCCAGGATCCCAGAGAGCAAGAAGGGATTTTAGACCTTTCCTAAAATCACCTTTTACCTCAGTCTTTGATTGTGGGCTCTGTAAGGAAGGGCAGTGCCCCACAGGGACCAAGAGTGGGCTCAGGCTGCTGCAGGCATTTCAGAGGCCCTAGCTTTGAAAGTAGGCTTTCTGGCTTTACCCTCTAATCTCAGCTGCTCTGGGAGCTGAGGCAGGAGGATTCCAAGTTCCAGGCCTGCCTTGAAGCCCCTATCTCATGTTTAAAAGCCAGTTGGGGTAGATCAATAATAATCCAGTGGTAGAATGCTTGCCTGCTATGCGTGAGGCCCCACATTTAATCCCTGGCAAAAGGGCAGCAGTGGCAGAGGTGGCTGGGGAGTGTGGTATGACAATGTTAACTAACCCTCCAGTTTGGAGCCAGATGACCTGAGCTCATCCCCAGCTCGTCCCTCACGAGCTCTGTAAATCCAAGCAAACTTTTTGTTGTTGTTTTTGGTTTTCCAGGCAGGGTTTCGCTGTACATCAGCCTTAGCTGTCTCAGAACCCACTTTGTAGATCAGGCTGGCCTCAAACTCAGACATCTGTCAGTCTCTGCCTCCCAAGTACTGAGATTAAAAGCATATGATGCCACACTGGGCTCCAAGCCTATTTTTTCTTAGACTCCTTTAACTTTTTTTTTTTTTTTTTTTTTTTTTTTTTTTTTTTTTTTTTTTTTTTTTTTTTTTTTTTTTTTTTTTTTTTTCCAGGAGTGCAAAGGAGCTATCAACAGTATCTAATTTGAATGGTCTTTAATGCAGATGACTAAAGAAAGGATGAATTGAATTATACACACAATGTGTTCAGAAGAGTAGCCAGCAGGGAGGGAGGGAGGGGTACAGTGAGAGGGGAGAACTCTGGCTGCTAGTGGGAATGTAAATTAGTATAGTCGATATGGAAAACAGGGTGGAGACTAGGCACAGACTGGCAATCCTGCTACTGAGTATATATCCAAACTAATGGAAATGGGATGTCAGAGACATCTACTCTCCCATGCTTACTGCATCATTATTCACATTAGCCACAAGAAGGAATCAGCCAGGTTTTCACCAGTGACTAAGGGCATGACTAAAATGTGGCTCGTTTTATAAATAAATAAATAAAATGTGGCACACACACACACACACAAATAAAAACAAGAGAGAAAATGTGGCACATATACTCATAGAATATTATTCAGTCACAAAAACAGAACAAAACCTTGCTACTTGGGTGTGTTGGGTTACATCTGTAATTCCTGCTCTGCTCTCAGTTGGGTTACATCTGTAATTCCTGCTCAGTCAAGCCTGTCTATTCTGCAGGAGATTCTGTTGAAGTTAATTCATTTACAATTTATGGCAATGTGGAGGAGCCTGGAGAATATTATGTTATGTGAAATGAGTCAGTTACTGAGACAAATATTACTTGTTCTCACTCATATATGGAAGCTAAAGAAATCCCCAAATGTTAGTCTACCAGAAGTAGGGTATAAAACAGTGGTTACCGGAGATTGGTGACAGGAACAGGGCAGACAAGTAAAGGAGGTACAGAGATACGGTTGTGCAGAAGACACACGTTTTGTTTGTTTGTTCTGAATTTATTTTTATTATTTTAATTGTGTGTATGTACATGTGAGTTCACGTGCTTGTTGTCAGGAAGTCTGATCTCCTTGGAGGTAGAATTAGAGGCAGCTGTGAAGCCCTATGGCCTGGGTGCTGGAAACATAATTCAGGTGATCTGAAAGAATGGTAAAGGCTTTTAACCACTGGACCATTTCTCAAGCTATTTTTCAGATTAGGTTTCAGTGTGTAGCCTAGGCTGACCCGGAACTTATGATGTAGATTACAAGATATGGTAGGTACTTACAGAGAGACTTAATTTAATCATCATACACTATAAAAGAGTATTGAAATAGTATACCACATCCATAAACACACCCAATTACTATGTGACAATTTAATAGCCATGTGAGGTGACACATGCCTACAATGCCAGCACTTAGAAGAATGAAATAGGAAGACTCAGCTTGAGGTCAGTCTGGGCTTACTCACTGGAACCTTGTCTCAAACATACAAACCAAAACAGAGCTGGCTCTGGTGTGGTGACACAAGCCTTCAGTCCTAGGCTTCAAGAGGCAGAGGAGGTAGATCTCTATGCCTTTGAGGCTGGCCTGGTCTATAGAGTGAGACTTTACCTCGAAACAGCAAACAATGATGGCAAAGATGAGGAGCGGGGAGAAAACCGACAAGGTCTGGGAATACGGCTTGTGGGAAAGAGCATGCTTAGTATGCTGCCCAAGACTCGGGGACCATCCGCAGCACCTTCCACAAATGCATAAAATTAAATGTTTTATATTTTAACCAGCACTGAACACAAGGCAAGTACTCTTTATCAGTAGCTTTATTAGCTTATTATTATTATTACTATTATTTGGGTTTTTCAAATTTTTCAGTGTAATAGCCTTCCCTGGCTGTCCTGGAACTCACAAAGATCTGCCTGCCTCTGCTTCCCAAGTGTAAAAGGTGTGCACTACCATTGCCCATACCTGGCAAATTTTTATACCATCTATCTTTAAGATTTTTTTAAAAATTATTTATTTTATGCATATGAACATTTTTGCTTGCATGTGTACATGCACCAAGTGCTTGCCTGGTGCTTACAGATGTTAGAAGAGGACATCATATCTCCTGGAACTGGAGTTACAAAGAGTTATGATCTGTCATGTGGGTGCTGGGGATTGAACCTGAGTCCTTAGCAAGAGCAGCCAGTGCTTTTAAACTACTAACCCATTTCTCTAGACTTTACACCACCAATCTTATTAGTTAGTACTTTTCCTTAAGTGATACATGATTCCTATCAGTTAATTTAATTATCAGGCCCTTTGCCACTGCAGGACTCCTATGTAGTCCTGAGCTTCTAATTCCAGTCTTCATATCAGATTTCACCAATAGTCATTTATTTCAAAGGATACTTTGTATTATTCCTATACTTACAAACCAGTAAGGCTTGGCCTTTGTGGATAATAACTATAAAGATAAACATGAAACAATGTTTTAAAATTGTTCATTAGAGGAATCCAGTTGTTACTATTGTTCTTGAAACAGTTTCCACATCTAGCCTTGGCTGGCTGCACTGGGATCCTCTTGTCTGAGTCTCTGGCATCCATACGGGGCTGGAGAAATGGCTCAGCGGTTAAGAGCACTGACTTTTCTTCCAGAGGACCTGAGTTTGATTCCCAGCATCCACATGGCAGCTAACAACTGTCTGTAATTCCAGGATCTGGCACCCTTACACAGTTATGCATGCAGGCGAAACACCAATTCACATAAAAAAAATATTAAAAAAAAAAAAAGAAAGAGGAAGATACTATCTTGGTTATTTTTGTTTTGTTTTGCTTAGGTGTTGGGTGTAAGGATTCCTGGCAGAAAATCAGAATTCATCATTCCATGGCTTAAACTCCCCAGACTGCAGAAGATGAGCCACAAAACCCAGCAGACCAACTGCCAGAGGATACAGTTCCCTGAGGGGACAGATTCGGCTTTTAAGACAGCTTGAAGCAGCCTTGAGATCCATCGACCCTGTTCTGGTCCAATCCATTTTCTTCCTGCCCCCCTCCATAAACCTGGCTTTCTTTAGTAATTAACATAAAAGAGTGGGATATAAGGATTCCCGGCATGGTGAACCCAACATGGCACTTGGTGAAATAAGGATTCCTGGCATGTAGCAGCTACATGGTAAAGCTAACTTGGCACCAGCAGAACGCATCTCATACGGAGGGCACGCCCCTAGGCATGGCTAAATAAATCCATGCCCACTCGCTCTCTTAATAAGAGATGCCACATGACAGTCCTTCTTCTTCTCTCTTTCTCTTCCTCCTCCCCCGCTTTTGTCCGGGTAACTCCCTTGAACGAACTCTTGTGTGGCATATGGTAGTGTGTGCATATCTCTTCCCACATGCAAAACCAACACTGGGGAGTGTACAAAACCGTAATGCCTTTAATGTTATAAAATAATCACATTTATTCTGGCCTGTTAAACACTCAATTTGGAAGAGTATTGTCTAATTAGAAAAGGAGAAGCCAAGTATCACAGAGGCATGCTAGAAGGCTGGGAGTGTAAGCTCTAGCTTAACATGTGTGAGGTCCTGGAACATTCTAGAACTTCCCTAAGCCTTCTACTAACTGACTATATTCAGAAAGAAAAATCTGGCAAGTCAAGGAAGTGAAAGGCCTGCGCGGTGGAGCACCTGTTCCCCTAAGAAAGGTTGCTGGAGGATGGCAAGGCAGGCAGGCAGGCCAGGAGGGGACCGTAGCCTGGGAAAGACCTTCCTATCTGGATCACCATCTGCAGTGCCACCCAAATCATCTTACAAGATAACTGCCAATGAGAAGCAGCCCTAGAGGGCAAGGTCAGACACACCATGCAGCAGATGCTGTGGCTGCCTTATCCTTTCTCCCCAGAGCACCCAGAGGCTCCAGTACCTCCCACTTCCTTCTGCCGTGGGTCATTTTCTGGCCACAAAGTATGTCTAGCAGCTGCTCATCCAGATGTGTCCGAGAGAATGAATTCTCAGCAACCTAGAGTCAATGGCAGAATCCAGGGGAAACACCCTAGGCTAACTTGCCTCTTCATGAGCCACTTCCCTCTACCCTTCAGGTCCTAAAATTCTGGATCAAGAGCCTACAAATAATCCTGACTCATATCTGAACAGGACCCATCTTTGTCTAGCCTATGAACTAAGGATTTTTACCTTTACAAATGTTAAAAAAAAAAAAAACAACCCTAAAAGAGTAACACTTTAAGATACATTAAAAACTCCATTGGCTTGAATAACACAGAGAAATTCTCTATCTGGTGATGGGGAGGTGGGGATAAGTTTGGGAACATTAGTAACTCAGTGGTAGAGGGCTTGTTTAGCACAGAAAAGGCCCTGAATTTGCTCTTTTTTGTTTGTTTGTTCTTTGAGGTATGGTTTCTCTGTGCAACAGCCCTGGCTGTCCTGGAACTCTGTAGACCATGCTGGCCTCGAGCTCAGAGCTCTGCCTAGTTCTGCCTCCTGAGTGCTAGGATTAAAGGCATGTATCACCACCATCCAGCCTGAATTTGTTTTTAACACTACAAAAAAAAAAAATTATTGGTTTTGAGTACAAGCCCAAGTTGGCCTCCAGTTTTGGTCTCCTGGGTACAAAGATTGTAGGTATCAGCCACCATGCCCAGACTCCCAATTTTTTAAAAGCCTTCTTCCCAATTATATAAACTCCTAAATTCAGTGACTATAAAGCTTTCCTTGAACACAGCTAGACTCATTTCTTCAAGTACCCTCTGTGGCTAATTTCACTTGACAGAGGCAGACTTAGATAACTTCAACTATCTATCACATGGTTTACCAAGGTCAAGACCTTCACAGAGAAGGTTGGCAGATCCCTGTCCAAGGTGTTCCATGTCTGAGGCAACCATCCCACAGTCTCGCACTGAGGCACTGATGTCTTTATATCAGGAATACTTTTATTTAAAGAATACACGAGTTTCCTGCTGTTGTCCTGCTGGTCTTATTCATGCCTGGTAGCTTTGCCCCATTTAGTCACTGATGTCCCCAAATCAAATCAAACCTCCAGCAATACTTTGAGATCTGATCCAAGTCTGCTGAATACTATATAAGACAGTCTGCAGGGTGGGGGTGAGACACTGGTGTGTGTGTGTGTGTGTGTGTGTGTGTGTGTGTGTTGCTACCTACCAGCAGAATAACCTTTTTAAAAATGACATTGTCTCACTCTCTAGTCCAGGCTTGCCTGGAACTCCCTAAGTAGTTCAGACTGTCCTTGAACTCACTTTCTGCCTTTGCTTCCCAAAGCTAAGGATTACATTCATAAATTCTAACTGCAGACAACCCAGCTATGTAATTTTTTGAGTACTTCTATTATTTATTTAAATTAGAGTCTCTATGTAGTCCCAGCCATTCTGGAATTCAATATATAGACTAGGCTGGCCTCAAACTCACAGAGATCAACCTGCTTCTGCCTCTTTAGTGCTAGGATTTAAGGCATGAGCCATCATACTGAGCAAGTAATTCTCTTAATGGCACAGGACATTGATTTTGTCATCTGTCAGATGGTCCTGACCAGCCTGCCAGGATTACTGTACTAATCAGATGAAATAAGATTTGGCCACCAAGCACAATGCCACGGCTCCCCTCAGCATATTATTTCAGTGCAGCTCTGCTTCCTCTGACTACCCTGAGCCTTGGGTATGTCTCTAACCTTACCCTGTCTTGACCCCTTCTAGACCTTTACACATTTGTGCTTCCTATTTACACATTTGTACCTTGTCTCTTACATCACTTCACCGGAGAACAATATACAACCTTCCTTCATGTTTATGTGTTTGAAGATCTGTATGTATGTAGTGCTACAGATGGAACCCAGGGCCTTGCACATGCTAGGTAGACTCTACCGCTAGGTTACCTTCCCAGCTCTAAAGAGACAGTACTTACTATATGCTATTTCCTTAGCACTGGACTCTGTCAACAGCCCTGCAACCCTTGTCTGAAGGAAGATTTTCCAACAGGAATTTTCTCACAAAACAGATAACTCAATTCTTATGCTTTGAGACATCAGTCAGCACTCTAGCAGGATCAGAAACGATGTCAATCAGCCAAGTCACCAAGAAAAGTACAAACACACACATAAAATTGTGGCGCCCAACAGACCATAGAAATGGATACTAGTGTACATAAACAACCTCTACATGAGATGGATCTAAAATCCACATGCCAATCAGAAGCTGAAAACACAGCAGAGTGTCGGTGCATGCACCCAACCTGTTGAACATGCTAGCTCATCAACAGGCTCTCTGGAGCCTGTAGGTGTTTCCCCTTCTCATCACATGGCTGCCTGAGAGATGCAACACATTGCCGCTGCCCTGAATAACAAGAAAGGACCCATCTGCAAATTGCTGGTTTAAGGAAAGACCAAGATTGAAACTGAAGTAAAGTTCCTGTAGCACAGAACACATGTGGCTCTCGTATATCCATAATAAAGCCAGAAAACCAGAAGCTGAGCCATCATAAGCCAGTGATTGCAGATCAAGAGCTGAAATAAGATGATGAACTTCCTTGCTGGACCTTAGCTCAGGACAGGAGTGTTGGGTGACAACATATTTGATGCTATGAGAAGTTCATATATGACTATGAAAATACCAGGGATACTGATTTAGGGGGGCACAATTGAGCAAGCCTTCAAGCTTGTTAAAATAATGTGCACCCAGTGAGCTTCTAGCATTTCTCGAGGTTGAGTATGAGTTCACCCAGGGCTGGTTTACCCCATTCTACCCAAATTTTACTGCTAGAGTTGAAAAACCCACCTGGCACACAGAAAGTGCTGGATAATGACTATATTTCCATTGAGAGATTGAGAAACTTCCGTGAAGGGTTTTCTCATGCCCATGGGAATAAGGGATATGGAGACACACTATGGTCCACCCCTGGTCCAGGTAATTGTCCCCACACTCCTCAGCACTGGACTTCCGTTACATATGTGCTGGAGTGAGGCTGCCCTCCTTGTATGCTTGGCAAGCCCTCCAGCAACAATGCTACATTCCTAGCCCAGAATCTGCCTTTGATCACATTGATAACCTTCAGCAAGTCCCTTGGCCTCTCTGAGCACCAACTTTTTGGGATATCGATGGTAGTAGTTCAGCTATCAGATGGGGTATTTCTCTGTCCAGTACCTGCTACCCTGTGGGGTTATGGTGAGGGTTCAGGGTGGCAGTGCACAGGAAGTGCGGTGCCTAGCACAGAACCCTCTGTAAACACAGGCTTTCAGTCTTACTACCTCCCACAGCAACTTCAAAAGGTTTATAGTGCTGTACCCATTTTATAGATGTGGAAACTGAAGGTGAGGGTGGCTCAGTGAGTTATCTAAGGTCATGAATAAGGGGAGAGAGACTCCAGACTCTGGCTGGTAACACTTAACTGTTACATAAGGTATGAGAGGCCATTTTTACTAGACAGAAAGGTTCTTCCTGGCCGGTTTGGCTCCATTTCTCAGAATGATTAGGGCAATTTGGGTGAGCTCCTGCACTTACATGGGATTAGGGTGGGGGAGAACCCCTCTCTCCTCCTACCAACTTGGGGAGGCTTTTTCACACTGTACACGATTGGCTTTCTTTTCTCTGGCATTTCTGTGTTCCACCCTTTGGGGTGGGGTGTTGGCTTGTCACTCTGAGTTTGACAGCCCAAAGGCAGAGGTAATTGCTGGCTGAAAGGCAAGAGGGAGGAGAGGGAAGAGGAGAAACCTTTCTCGGGCTTGTAATAGACACCCTCGGTTCTTCTCAAACTCTTCCGGTCAAAGGGCCCTCAAATCTGGCTGCAAGCTGGAATCCCCTGGGAAGTTCTTCATATTCAGATCCCCACGTCCAACTCAAACCAATTACATCTGGGTTTCGGGGTGGGGGTGGGGTATGGAACCTTACTGGACCTTAACCAACAGCCAATGCATACCCAAGTTTGAGAAGTGCTGGTACTCTGCTCACCCCTCAGCTTTGGCTGGAGGCACCTTAGGACAGCAGTACCCCCTTTCTGTGTTAGGGACTTGCTATGTGGGGGCTGGGTATGCCTTCCAGAGGCCCAGGCTCGTGGAGTATGTCTGGGTGCTAGCCAGAGACCTGGAGCTCTGTTCAGCTTAGGCCCAGCTCTGGGACTGGGGAGCTCCAGGTCCTCTTGAGGCAACAGCACATGTGGCCGCTCTGTCCTCGCTGGTCATCATTGCAGACCGCAAACGAAGCTCCGCGGCTGCCAGCCCACCCCAGTCTCAGACATTCTAGGGACACGCCCGAGGAATCCTACCTTGGCTGCCGGCGCTGTCCTCCAGTCCCCGGAACCCTACGACTCTGGTTCAATCTGTCTTCTTCTCCGGCTCCAGACAGGCGCTCACTAGAGCGCAGGCGCCACCTAGTGGCTATGGGACGATAGCGCAGGCAAGGGCTGGGAGGTGCGAGCGCAGTGCAGGGCGGAAATGCAGCTGGGCCTTCCCACGTGGGCGGCTTCCAACACGGCGGAGTCCGGGGGCGCAGATCCGGCCTGGGCCGGACCACCTTCACCCCTTGGGGAGCGTGGGGAACGGAATTTGTTGTACTTTTTCCTGGAGACGTGGAGGAGTTGTCAGGCCTGGGCCTCTGACCTGGGATCCACCTTGGGATTTTCCTGGCAGGGCACGTGGATCTTTCTTTTTCACCATCAGCTTTCAGTACAGCCTAGCGTGGCATGGCTTCTGCTTTAAACGCGCTGGGAGCATCCGAAGGTGCCCAGGACAAGATTTATTTCAAGTCCAGGGAAGCCGGTACCTATCAGCAGCCTTTCCGGTCACCTCCTACCTACCCTTTCCCTCGTTTCTGGATCTTTCCATTACCCTAGGCTGACCTGTATGAAACACCACCCAGTCTGTGCCAATATGGGGGTGGAGTCCGCGAGACACAATTAGAACCCTTGGGAGTTGGCCACCCAGGTGGTGTTTCTCTCGCAGCCTCATTTGCATGTCTTTGGCTGGTACTGGAGGTCATATAACATCCCTGACTCCTTAGCCTTACAACCAGCAGCCACCCCCTTCATCACTGGGACGCCAAAAACACCCCTTCAGATTTCTAAATGTCTCCCAGGTTGGAGGGGGAACCGCTCCAGGCTGAGAACCAATTAGCTGATAATTAAGATCAGATGACACTAAATGAATTCCACTGTCCAGGAAAGTCCTATTACCACGTTTTGCAGAGCTGAGTGGATCTTCTGGCCCATCTTTTTCTCCCCGCCCCCCGCTCCCTCAGCGTTTTCCTGTATTTTCCTAATGAAGACATGGTGAACAGTGTTATAAAAATAGTGGATTTAGGGAAAAAAAAAAGAAAAGAAAAAGAAGGAGAACAACAAAGAATTAGGAGGTGAGGTGCTGGTTGTCCGGTTGTCCTCTGAGGCAGAAGCAGACCTCTGTGAGTTCTTTGCCTGCCTGGTTTACATAATAAGCTCCAAGGCCAGCCTTGGAAATGGTTCAACTGGTATAGTTTGAACCGCACACAGTAAATAAGAACATAATTTTTTAAAAAAGATTTCTTTATTATGTATACAGTACACAGAAGAGGGTACCAGATGTCATCATAGATGGTTGTGAGCCACCATGTGGTTGCTGGGAATTGAACTCAGGTCCTCTGGAAGAACAGTCAGTGCTCTTAACCTCTGAGCCATCTCTCCAGCCCAAGAATATAATTTTTAAATGGTGGATTATTAATTTCTTCTTTAAATAAATACTAACTGAGTGCCTATGCACCAGACACTTGAGCAAATGAGGGATCCGCTTAAGAACAATACAAAAATTCCTGTCTCTGCTGGAAATGGTGATCTCACAGTGTTATGCCCATGTGTAAGAATTTCCACTAGGGAGGCTGGGCACGTTGTTATGAGTGGGGATTTTATTGCTACCTATAGAAAATGAGAACCTGGGCCGATCACTTAGCTTTGCACAGCAGAAGGGTATAGAGCGTTCCCCAGTGGGCGGGGTTTTTAAAAGAAAAACCTATGTAATCAAGATGCAATACACCTTGATGTTCCAGGATTGGGTAAGCCATTACAGCAGCCATTGGAGTTTTCTGACATGAATCCAAGCTTTGAATCCACTGGCTGCTGCGGAAGTTCACTCGCAGACCTGGGCCCTGCCCCCAGAATGAATCCAGGTCCTTACAACAGCATGCACAGCATGTACAGTGACAAGCACAAACACGAATAAGTCCCAGCGTGGAGTGGGAAGGTGGTCACAAGGCTGAGCAACTACTGGCATTTGATAGCCACTGGGAGAAAAGTCAGTTTTCTTTAAATGGGTTGACCCCATAGTATATCAGTCATACCCTAGGGCAGGCTCCACACTCAAGAATAGCAAGCCTAGACAAACTGGGGGGAGGGGGGTGGAGGAGAAGGAGGGAGAGAGGGAGGGAGGGAGAGAGAGAGAGAGAGAGAGAGAGAGAGAGAGAGAGAGAGAGAGAGAGAGAGAACCAACAGGAAGTTGAATGAGTAGGAACTGGGAGGAGCTGAGTGGTGAATATGATCACCAACAAATACACACACACACACATTTTGAGACAGGGTCTCACTCTGTAGCCTTTGTTTATTATGAAGACAAGGCAGGCCTTGAACATGAGTCCTGAGAGTAAAAGTGTGCACCACCATGCCTAGCTTTAGAGAGTTTATAAAACCACTGTTTTTAAAAAGTCTTTGTCCTTTTTCCAATTTACATTTAATGTAATATCTATAATAGAGGGTTTTTGTTTGGTTTTGTTTTGTATCCCAGGTACTAAGTAATCTTCTCCGATGACACAGGAAGCCAAACTGAGCCCAATTAAGAGGTAAAGGAAGAGGTTCAGGTTTAATCTGAACAAAACACTATTGGACGACCCTCGGGAAAGGGAGAGGGAGAGAAAGCACATGGCCAGCCTGGGCTTAAATACCTTGTGGCAGAGTCTTGAGCTTCAGGGGAGGAGCTTGCACTTTTGGAGGTGTCTCTGAGGGGGTGGGGTTGGAGGAAGAAGGCATGGAGCTTTCTCAGCTGTAGTGAGCTGTTCCAGGTGAGAATGGACTCCAGGGCCTCAAGCATGCTAGGCAAGGACTTACTACTGCACACACACTCAGTGTGATACAGTTGAGTTCTTCAATGTCAATTATAGTACTTATAAAATAATACCTATTTACAGGACTCAGAGACAGAAGGGGAGACAGTAGATACATGAGCTTTTTAATTATATGGAAAACTTCCTTTAATCCTGACAGTTATCCCTGTGACATTTGGGGATAGTGTCGCCTGTGGAACTATGAGGCAATTTTCAAAAGATGAAGTCTAGGCCATGCATCCTGTCACCCCACCCTGTGTTCATCTCAGTCACCCAGTGCACGTGTGCCTTCCTCAGCTGTGGACTCTGCACTGGTATAATCTGGTCAAAGTGAACATCAAAGGTGGAGGTAGGCAGAAAGAGAGACCAGTGGGCAGTGCCTGCAAGTGCAAGGGGCAGGGTAGCCAGGTGGTGGGTGTGTCATAGAGGGGCCAGTCCCAGCTTGCCCACCGCAGGATAGAGCCGTGGTGAAAATAATGACTGAGTGCTGATGGGCGGTGGTGAGGACCAGCTGGCAGGTAAATTCCAGTTACTTCACTTTCAGATGCCTCTGAGTCACTTCTGCTGCACCGATTGATCCAGACAAGAGCTCTCTCCTCTCTGCAGTGTCCCAGAGCGTGCCTGGGCAAAGTCCTAGATTACAGTTTCACTCTGGGAAGGAGTCTGATGCCTGGTATAGCCTCCTGAGGTTGGAGGACCTAGGACTTCCCCTGGAAGGTCTCCTAGCCTTTTTCTATTCTATTAACCATGCTGTTTTGGAAACTGTATCTATCAACAAATGTGTTTCCTCTTAGGTTGTGGTTTCTTTGGAGGGATGGCAGTTTGATAGGTAGGAAAAAATGTCCATAATAGTAAGAACAGAGCCAGGTGTGATGCCTCACATCTCTAATCCCAGCAGTCAGGGAGATGTAGCAGTAAAATGAGGAAGTAGCTTGAGATATAAGAGACTTTGTCACAAAATGAAAATCCTACAACACCAAACAATAATAATAACTTTTAAAAAAATTTATTTTTACTTATGTGTGTGTTACACATGAGCAAAACTGGAGTAATTCAGCAAGACAGTTTCTTTTTGTAAAAGGGATAGTTGCATCAGGACCCAGACCCTGTCAGTGAGCACACACAGGTAAGATGGCCTCTGTCTGCTGTTCCTGATGGCGGCAGTGGCTGCCAATCATCCTATTGGCCACGACTCTACAATCGGATGAGATTGCCTAATGAGGCAGAGGGAGGAAGGAGGTTCAGGAACTATGGACACTTGTCCATTAGGCTTGCTACCTTTGTAGAAAAAAAAAAATTCTCACGTGTGAACACAATCCCACCCACATATTTGTGTGGGTGGGTTCAGGGGCCAGAAGAGGGCTTTTGATCCTTGGGGGCTGGAGTTAGTTATAGGAGGCTGTGGGCCACCTGACCTGAATGTTGGGAATCAAATCTGGGTCCTCTATAAAGGAGCAGCAAGTGTTCCTAACTGCTGAGCCCTCTCTCAGTCCCAATATCTTTATAATACATTGGACACTGAGGACTTCGGATTTAATTTAACACTCCCAATAATCCTACCCAGTAGGCACTACTATACTTTTCTCATATTAGCAGTGAAGAAACTAGGTTTTGTAATGTTGAAATAGCTTGCTCCTCAGGTTTGATTCCAGAGCTCCTGCACAGATCAGCCCCTGGTGTACACAGCAGCCCCTGATAGAGGGACCAGGTCTTTCATTTTCAGTTTCTTATTTTGCTCACCATTTCCTGTAGATAATTGTTACCTTTTTAAAAGAAAAATAATAAGTTCATTATTTTCTGAGATATCACCCAGTTTTTATGTAAGAAACAATGCATTCATCTTGGAAACTGATGATGCACATGGAAACGCTCTATTATCCAAAGGGGATAGATGTAGAAATAAGGGCCCTGAGGACACAGGCAGGGTGACAGCAGGACCCGGAAGAAGGATGTCTAGAAAGATGCTGAAGAGACCTTGGCCCTTGTGAGACAGGCCCAGTGTACTGAATGACAATTTGACTTTTGGAGTCACAGCGTATTTATAAATGGCTGGAACATGAGTGACACCTTCTGATCTGGAGCTGTGATACTTAATATTGACAACTTGACAGGACCTAGAATGACAAACGAGACAGGCTTTGACTGTCTGATTGCCTAGATTAGGTTGAGGAGAGAAGAACCATCTTAACCGTGGGCAGCACCATCACATGGGCTGGAGTGAATGGAAAGAGAATGTGAGCTGAGCCCAGCGTTCCTCTCTCTCCTGGATTGTGGATGTGATGTGACCAGCTGCCTCACCTTCCTGCTGTCATGAATTCCCTAACATGGTGGATTTCATCCTCAACTTGTGAGTCAAAACAAACCCCTCCTTCCTTCCTTAAATGGTTTTAGTCACAGAATTTGGACAAATAACTACTAGAAAGGCTACACCTGATAATACTTTCATGTTTAACATTTGTTATAGCCACATTTGTTTATCATGTGTGTGTGTGTGTACCTGTGTGTGTGTGTGTACCTGTGTGTGTGCATACATGCACACAATAGTACATATGTGGAAATCAGAGGACATGTCACTTGTGGGATTTCTCTTACTCTGTGGGTCTCAAGAACCAAACTCAGGCCATCAGGCTAGGTGGAGCCATGTCATAAGCTGCACCCTCTTTAAAAATGCTTTTCCTTTCATATGTTATAAGGTCCAGCAGCAGGTTGTCACAGATATTGCCTCACCAATTAATCTCTAAAGACCCAGGAAACAATTATTAGCATATTCTCCTTATAGGAAAACTGATTGAGTTTTTTTTTAAATATATAATTTAAATAATTTTTATTTTATATGCATTGGTGTTTTTTAATTATTTCTTTTTTATTTTTATTATTATTATTATTTATGTCATAATTTCTTATTCTCATAAATTTCTTTTTTTTTACTTTATTTATTTATTTATTTTTGCCTTGGTGTTTGCCTAGAACTGGAACTACAGACAGTTGTTAGCTGCCATGTGGGTGCTGGGAATTGAACCCAGGTCCTCTGGGAGAGGAATCATCGCTGGACCACTGAGTCATCTCTCCAACCCCAACCGACTGAGATGTTTTATGCTGTGTTATAGGCAGGGAATTTCTCCTCCCTCCTCTCCCCTCCCCATCTTTTTCTGTTGTTCTGGAGTGAGTTAGTTATTTTTCTTGTTGATGTGACAAAATATACATGACAGAAGTTTAAGGGCAGGTTAACTTGTCTCACTGCTTAAGGTGTTTTTGTCACAGGAAACTGATGAAGGGAAGCTGTCATGCTTAACACCAGAAATGAAGTGGAGGATCAGGAAGTTTATTCTGTCAATGGGCTCAGTGGAGTTGTCTCTGTGACTGAGCAACTGCACAGAGGTTTCTGGAATTAGGGGCTTTTCAGCATCATTTCAGATGACTTCACCAGTGGGCTTACATTCCTATCAGCCTTAGGGGATCCCAAGACTGAGATGAAAGGAGAAATTCCTTTCTTCTTCTTTTTTTTAAATTTATTTATTATTTACTAAGTATACAGTATATAGAAGAGGGTACCAGATGCCATCATCATAGATGGTTGTGATCCACCATGTGGTTGCTGGGAACTGAACTCAGGACCTTGGGAAGAACAGTCAGTGCTCTTAACCTCTGAGACATCTCTCCAGCCCCCAAGAAATTCCTTTCTTGTGGCCAGATCTGTTTCCAGAAGCAGGTAAAGAATGTGAAAGTCTGATTATTTGTCCTTTCTGTGAAACATGATCATTGCTGACAGACATTTTCTCCAGATGGCCTCCGCACTTCTGTTCCCTCCTTGTTTCGTTCTGACTTCTTTTTCCTTCTGTGTTCAGTCTGAGGTCCCTGCTTATATGATTGTACTATCCACGCTCAGGGTAGGTCTCCATTTCCTCCATTTATCTTATTGGGACACTCTATTACAAACATGCCCAGATGGGATTACAAACCCAGTAATGCTTGCTGATGGTGAAGATGAATCCAAGGAGGTTGGACCCAAGGCCTCATGCACTAGGCAAGAAAACCATCACTGAGCTATATCTCCAGGCCTTTTTATATATTTGGAAGCAAACTCACTGTTCTATACACGTTGGTAAACAAAGTTGTAATAGTAGTCACCTGTTTCTGTTACAGCTAGAAAAGACAGTGTGTTTCTTCTAAGTAAAAGCACTGTTCTTTTCACTTTGGTAAATAGAGTTTAATGGGAGTTGCCTGTTTTCCTATAAAAAAATGCATTTATATGAATGTAACTCAGATAAATATATGAATTATATATATACATACATACATATAATGTAATTGGCCTCCATAAGCTCACAGGGGTGGCACTATGAAGAGGTGTGGCTTTGTTGGAGTAGGTACAGCCTTGTTGGAGGAAGGGTGTGACTGTAGGGATCGGCTTTGAGTTCTCCTTTGATCAGGTTCAATATGACCCTTATTTTACTCCCTATAGTTTGCAAGATAGAGAACTCTCAGCTATTCCTCCAGACATGTTTGTCTGGTTTGGCCCATCACAGCAATACCCCTGTCCCTGTTACTGACTTCTGTCTTAGTTATACTTTCTATTGCTGAGGAGAGACAACATTGTTGTAGAATATGAGTTTAAGATGTGTTATATTTATTTATGCTGTGGAATATTTGTTGAAAGATGTACTGCATTCTTTTATGTTGCATTTATTTTACTCTGTGAAGCTGTGTTACTTTGCCTGCCTAAAACACCTCATAGGTTTAATAAAGAGCTGGATGACCAATAGTGAGGCAGGAGGAAGAATAGGCAGGGCTGGCAGGAAGAGAGAATATATAGAAGGAAAAATCTAGGCTTGAGAAGGGAGCAAGGAGTGAGTAAAGGAAATGAAGATGCCAGGGGCAGCCACTCAGCCACACAGCCAGCCATGGAGTAAGAAGGAAAGAGAGATGTACAGGAGAAAGAAAGGTAAAATGCCCAGGGGAAAAATGTAGTTAAAGAGAAATGGGATAATTTAAGTTAGAAAAGCTGACTAGACACAATCAAACTTAGGCTGGGCATTCATAAGTAAAAATAAGTCTCATTGTATGTATTTGGGAGTTAAGGTGGTGGGCCCCCAAAGAGTAAAATACCAATTCCATTTTGGTGTACCAAAGTGGGGCTGGAATATTCACCTAAGGCCTGGAAAGAGAAAGAGAGACAGAGACAGAGACAGACAGAGAGACAGACAGAGAGAAACAGAGAGAGACAGAGAGAGACACACAGAGAGAATATAGCTCCTTTAAGAAACTCTGCTATATAGCAGGACACTTACATAGCCCCCCCTTTTTTTACACTAAATAGAAACAACAACAAAAATTAAGTAAAAATGCCTGCCATAGCGTGGGGCACCGACTTTCTAGAGCTGGGTGTTGAATGCAGCCCTGGTCAAAGGCACCTCTGAGCAGCCCTCCAGCTTTAGGCTAAACTCTCAGGATCTGACATAGGTGCAGCCAGCTGCCAAAAACGCAGCAAAGAGCCTAGTTGTGCCGAGGCTCGTGTGGTCAAAATAAATAGACGTGTGGTCAAAATAAATAGACACATAGTAAAGCAGGCTCAAATGGGAAAACCCCCTGCTAAACAGGTTACAGTGTGTTTAGCAATGTGGGTAGACTTAAGAAAGAAAAGAGAGGACTGGAGGGATTGAACCAACCCAGATACTTCAGGAATATCTGCAAGTGTTACAGCTCTGGAGGGAAAGGTATTCTGACTTAATGGAAAGTCAGGCTGTACTTGAAGCTGGGGTGTGGTGGGGGATGGTTTCTCTGCAGGGTATAACAATCCTGAGAGAGAGAGAGAGAGAGAGAGAGAGAGAGAGAGAGAGAGAGAGAGAGAGAGAGAGAGAGAACAGTTAAAGCTGAACTCTGCTCTGTTCCCCTTAAGGACAGAGGGATCCTTTCCTTCTGCTCTGCTCTGTAGTCAGAGTTTATGTCCCATCCAGAAACTCTCAAATACCCAGAAACCTCTTACCAAATAAATGACTCGGAGACTTAATATTATAGTAACTTTTGGGTCAGTAGCTCAAGCATATTTCTATCTAGCTCTTACATTTACATTAACCTTATCTATGTTTAGCCACATAGCTTAGTACCTTTGCTCAGTCCAGGATTCTCATCTTGGTTCATCTTCGTCTGGCTGGTGTCTGCTTCTCTTCCTTTCTTCTTTCCAGAATTCTCCTAATCTGGTCACCCCACCTATACTTCATGCCTGACTACTGGTCAATCATCATTTTATTAAACCAATACAAGTGACAAACCTTTACAGTGTATAAGAGCGTGATCTCACGCTGCTGCTCCCCTAAGGGAAGATCCTACCAGAGGTATCTGTTTCTTCTCAGCTCTGATCTAAGATGTTACTTCTGCATCATCCTGCTAAAGGGGGAGGCCTACAGAAATGGAGCAATCTTCTCTGAATTAGAGAAGTTGTTACTTTATCTTCTCAGCTGCGCTAAGGGCATGTCCCAGCAAAGATTCTGCTTCATGCCTGTAAAAGATGATATTCACCCAAACTCTTTTTTAAATTTTTTTAATGATTTATTTATTCTCATTTTATGTCCATTGGTGTTTTGCTTGCATATATGTCTGTATGAAGGGGTAAGATCCCCTGGAACTGGAGTTACAGTTGTGGGTGCTGGGAATTAAACCTGGGTCCTCTGAGAGAGCAGCCAGTGCTCTCAAATGCTGAACCATCTCACCAGCCTCCATGGAAGATTGTTTAAGAAAGAGATTTGTTTGGGAAGGAAGAATCCAGGAAGGTGCTACCCCTGCCAGGGTAGAAAAGGATAGCCAACAACTGAACAGGGCTTATATAGGTGTTTTTAGGGGTAAAGTTTTTCCAGGGAGAAGATTTTCTGCTCAGGGGTTGGTTGGTTTCATTGGTCAGGGGCAGAGTTGGCTCTGGTTTCAGGGTCAAAGTGTGTTTCTTTCAATGGTCTTTTTTTAGCCTTTAGGCTCTAGTTTCAGGGCCAGAGTGTTTCCTTCACTGGGTTCAGGGTAAGGATGCTAGATTTCTTGCTCAGGGATTGGTTGATTTCTTGTTCAGTTAAACAGAGGCACATTTGACTCTGGTTTCAAGGCCAAACTATGTTTCTTTCACTGGCCCTTTTTAGAATTTTTCCTACTTTCAGGGCCAGGGTGCATTTCTTTCACTGGCTCTTGATTCCAGGGCCAAAGTGTGTTTCTTTGGTTCTGTTTTTAGGATCAGGGTTTGTTTCTTTGGTTCTGGTTTTAGAGCCAGGGGTAGGTTTCTTTGGCTGGCTCCTTTACACTACAATATCATTCTTTTTTCTTTTGTGTTTTTTTGAGACAGGCTTTCTCTGTGTAACAGTTCTGGCTGACCTGGCATGTGCTTTGTAGACCAGGCTGGGCTTGAACACACAGAGATCTGACTGCCTCTGCCTCCCGAGTGCTGGGATTAAAGATGAGTGCCATCACCATCTGACCAGGATATCTTAATTTTTAAAAAGTCAAAGAAATATGTCACATTGGAGAAGAGGTTATGTGTTGCATGAATCCTAATTGGTCTTATAATAAAATCACGAAGCCAGATATTGGGGTAAACCTGGAAGATCAGAGAGAAACAGCCGCAGTAACTTCTCATCTTGCCAACTCCTTGGTTGAAAAGGGAAGATCCTGCCTTCATGAATCCTCAGACTAAATGCCTCTGAGTCCTCAGCCAAATGGACAAGGAAAAGGGGCAAACTCCTGTCTCTTCATGCCTTATATCCCTTTCTCTGCCTAGGCATATCACTTCCTATTTCAACCTTCCTAGTGCTGGAATTAAAGGTATGTATCACCGCTACCTGGCTCTGTTTCTCTTTTAGACTGGATTCATCTCATGTAGTTAGTAAAGGATGGCCTCAAACTCACAAAGATTCAGATAGATCTCTGCCTCTGCCTACTGAGTGCTAGGATTAAAGGTGTATGTCACTACTGCCTGGCCTCTGAGGCTAGCTCTGCTCTTTGATCTCTAGGCAAGCTTTATTTCTTAGAGGATACACAAAATATTACCAGAGTTATGCTTTTGTTTCTATAGGATCTCTTCAGGGTTAATATGGATCAGGTTTGATCAGGGAAGACCTCCTGAATCTTGACAGGTTATATATATCAACAAAGGTTACCTTATATAAAAAAAGCAAAACATTCAGAATAGATTAAAAAAAATACATACAGTAATAAAACTTTTCTCTAAAATACATGAAACATAAAAAGTAAAATCTAAAGCATCTCAAGCCAGGTTAGGCTCAGCTACAGATAAGAAAGCACAGCAGTCACAGCTAATGCCCATGGATGTACTATGGCCACCACAAATTTCTGCTAAGCAATGCTTCTACCGTCAAACCAGAAGTTTTGTTGTTGTTGTTGTTATTTGTGTGTGTGTGTGTGTGTGTGTGTGTGTGTGTTTTAAATCACTTGATTCACCCATCATCTTTCAATGATAAAAGAATGTTTTTGCTTAAAGTCCACTAATGAGTGAGTACATCCCCTGCTTATCCTTCTGGGTTTGTGAGACCTTGCTCAGGAGGATATTCTCCAAATCCATCCATTTGCCTGCAAATTTTAGTATATCATTTTTTCTTACTGGTGAGTAGTACTCCATTGTGTAGATGTACTACAGCTTGTTAATCCATTCCTCAGTTGAGGGGCATCTAGGTTGTTTTCAGGTTCTTGCTATTATGAATAATGCTGCTGTGAACATAGTTGAGCTAATGCTTTTGGGGTGTGAATGTGTGTCTTTAGGGTATATGCCTAATAGTGATATTGCTGGATCCTTGGGGAGAGTGATTCCCAGTTTTCTGAGAAACCTCCATACTGCATTCCAAAGTGACTGAACATGTTTACATTCCCACCAACAGTGGAGGAGTGTTTCCCTTGTTCCGCATCCTCTCCAGGATAGGCTGTCATTTGTGTTTTTGATCTTAGCCATTCTGACAGGTGTAAGGTGGTATCTCAAAGTTATTTTGATTTGCATTTCTCTGTTGGCTAAAGATGTTGAGCATTTTTTTCAAGTGTCTTTCAGCCATTTGTAATTCTTCTGCTGAGAATTCCCTTTTTAGTTCTGAACCCCATTGTTTTGATTGGGTTATTCAGGGATTTGGGGCTCTAGTTTCTTGAGTTCTCTATATATTTTAGAGATCAGTCCTCTGTCACTTGTAGGATTGGTGAAAATCTTTTCCCATTCTGTAGGCTGTTGTTTTGTTTTAATGACTGTGTCCTTTGCCTTACAGAAACTTCTCAGTTTCAGGATCCCACTTATTGATTGCTATTCTTAGTGTCTGTGTTACTGGTGTTATATTTAGGAAGTGGCCACCTGTGCCAATGCATTGGAGGGTATTTCCCACTTTCTTTTCTGTCAAGTTCAGCATAGATGGGTTTATGTTAAAGTCTTTGATCCACTTGGATTTGAGTTTTGTGCAGGGTGACAGGCTTGGATCTATTAGCATTTTTTTACATACTGTCATCCAGGTATCACAACACCATTTGTTGAAGATAGTATATTTTTTCCATTGAATATTTTTGACCTCTTTGTCAAAAATCAGGTATTCATAGGTGTGTGGGTTAATGTCTGGGTCTTCAATTCGATTCCATTGATTCACAAGTCTGTTTTTATGCCAGTACCAGGATGTTTATTTATTTATTTATTTATTTATCTATTTATTTATTTATTATGTATACAGTATTCAGAAGAGGGCACCAGATGTCATCATAGATGGTTGTTAGCTACCATGTGGTTGCTGGGAATTGAACTCAGGACCTCTGGAAGAACAGTCAGTGCTCTTAACCACTGAGCCATCTCTCCAGCCCCTACCAGGATGTTTTTAATTACTGTAGCTCTATAGCAGAACTTGAAGTCTCGGATGGTGATGCCACCTGAGTTTCTTTTGTTGAGCAAAATTGTTTTGGCAATCTTGGCTTTCCTGTTATTCCAAAAAAAATTTAGTATTGTTCTTTCAAGGCCTGTAAAAAATTGTATTGGGATTTTGATGGGAAGTACATTGAATCTGTAGATTGCTTTTGGTAAGATTGTCATTTTTACTATGTTGAGCCTACCTATCCAGGAACATGGGAGATTTTTCCATTTTCTGATACCTTCTTCAATTTCTTTCTTCAGTGATTTAAAGTTTTTATCAAACAGATCTGGTACTTCTTTGGTTATAGTTACTCCAAGGTATTTAATGCTATTTGCAGCTATTATAAAGGGTGATGTTTCCCTTATTTCTTTTTCAGCCTGTTTGTCTTTAGTGTATAGGAGAGCTACTGATTTTTTTGAATTAATTTTGTATCCTGCTATATTGCTGAAGGAGTTTATCAGCTGTAGAAGTTCCCTGGTAGAATTTTGTGGGTCACTTATATACAATCATATCATCTGTAAATAGAGGTAGTTTCACTTCTTCTTTTCCAGCTTGTATCCCCTTAATCTCCTTTCGTTCTCTTATTGCTTTGGCTAAAACTTCAAGAACTATATTGAATAGATAAGTGGGGAGGGGACAGCCTTGTCTAGTTCCTGATTTTAGTGGGATTGCTTTGCGTTTCTTTCCATTTAGTTTGATGTTTGCTGTTGGCTTCTTGTAAATTGCCTTTATTATACTTAGGATTTTCCCCTGTATTCCTGATCTCTCCAGGACTTTTATCTTAAAGGAATGTTGGACTTTGTCAAAGGCTTTTTCAGCATCTAAGGAGATGATCATGTGGTTTTTCTCCTCAGTTTGTTTATATGATGGATGACATTTTATAATTTTTCATATGTTGATCCATCCCTGCATTTCTGGGATGAAGCTTACTTGATCGTGATGGATAACTATTTTTTATGTTGTTGTAATCAGTTTGCCAGAATTTTGTTGAGTATTTTTGCATCAATATTCATGAGGGAGATTGGTCTGTAATTCTTTCTTTGTTGCATCTTTGAATGGCTTGGGTATCGGGTGTCAGGGTGATTGTGGCCTCATGAAAAGAGTTTACAGCGTTCCTTCAGTATCCACTATATGGAACAGTTTGTTGAGTATTGGTATTAGTTCTTCTTTGAATGTCTGGTAAAATTCTGCAGTAAAACCATCTGGACCTGGGCTTTTTTTATTTAGGAGACTTTTAATAACAACTTCAATTTCCCTTGGTGTTATAGATCTGTTTAGGTCTTTAATCTGTTCTTGATTTAATTTTGGTAATTGGTACTTGTCCAGAAAACTGTGCATTTCTTTTAGGTTTTACATTTTAGTAGAGTATAAATTTTCAAAGTATGACCTGATAGTTCTCTGAATTTCCTGGGGGTCTGTTGTTATGTCCCTTTTCATTTCCGATTCTGTTAATTTGAATACTCTCTCTCTCTGTCTTTTAGTTAGTTTGGATAAGGGTTTGTCTATCTTGTTGACTTTCTCAAAGAACCAACTTTTTGATTCATTGTTTTTGTTTTTTTGTATTGTTCTATTTGTTTCTATTGTACTGATTTCAGCCCTAAGTTTGATTATTTCCTGCTGTCTACTTCTTCTAGGTGAGTTTGCTTCTAATTCTTCTAGAGCCTTCAGCTGAGTTGTTAGGTCTCTTGTGTGAGCTTTCTCTTGGTTTTTTATATAGGTATCTAGTACTATGAATTTTCCTCTTACCACTGCTTTCATTGTGTCCCATAAGTT
The DNA here is from genome assembly GCA_004025045.1 of Sigmodon hispidus. Classification (NCBI taxonomy): domain Eukaryota; kingdom Metazoa; phylum Chordata; class Mammalia; order Rodentia; family Cricetidae; genus Sigmodon; species Sigmodon hispidus. Next base: position 1,084 of record PVIH01009491.1, on the reverse strand, counting down.
TGGGTATGTTGTGGATTCATTTTCATTAAACTCTAGAAAGTCTTTGATTTCTTTCTTAACTTCTTCTCTGACCCAGAGGTGGTTCAGTGTAGAGATGTTCATTTCCATGAGTTTGTAAGCTTTCTGTGATTTTTGTTGTTGCTGAATTCTAACTTTAGACCATGGTGGTCTGATATGATACAAGGGGTTATTTCCATTTTTTTAATCTATTGATATTTGCCTTATGACCAAGTATGTGGTCAGTTTTAGAGAAAGTTTCATGGGGTGCTGAGAAATATGTATATTCCTTTGTGTTTGGATGAAAGCTTCTGTAAATATTTATTAAGTCCATTTGCATCATAACCTGTTAGACCCCTTATTTCTTTGTTGAGTCTTTGTCTGGTTGATCTATCCAAGGGTAAAAGTGGGGTATTGAAATCTCCCACTATTAGAGTGTGATATTTGATGTGGGATTTAAGCTTTAGTAGTATTTTTTTTTTTTTTTTTTTTACATCTTAAGGTGCCCTTATGTTAGGGGCATACATATTCAGGATTGAGATCTCATCTTGATCGATTTTTCCTGAGACAAATAAATAATGTCTGTCCTAGTCTTTTTTGATTGATTTTAGTTTGAAGTCTACTTTGTTGGACTGTAAGAACACCAGCTTGTTTCTTGGGGCCATTTGATTATAAAGTCTTTTCCCTGTAGGGAGCCGGGAGCCCGGTCAAGCAGGAAAGACGGTGCCGGTTTCCGGTACCAAGGTGCGGCCGAGGCAGATAAACAACGCATCTGCGCATGTCCCCCGGTAAGTTTCCACTCTGTGAGCCAAGCCCTCTGACCCTGCGTCATGTCAGGCGAGAGTCTGCAACCAATCAGAAGGGGAGACGTAAGAGGCTAGGGCTTGACAGTATAAAAGCCGGCTCCTGGCAAGGGGTCGGGGTCTTTCTCCCATTTGGTAAAGAATAAACTTGCTGCAGAAGGATCCAAACTGCGTACTGCGTTCTTCTTCGCAGGCGAAGACAGGGCGCGGGACAACTGGTGCTTGAAACCCGGGAATCGAAACACCTTCGCACCGACGGGAGACCCCTTCTTGGAGACAGAAGA